>JAIPMN010020205.1:0-23193 GCA_020650975.1 Apostichopus californicus
GGGGAGGGGTAGACCAGCTTCCTTTATCAAGCCCACAAACACAATCAAAAGCCTAGGTATTAGCACAAGCTTGCGTGTAGACATACTTATAGACTAAAATATTAGTTTGAACATGCCGCAGAATCCAGTGAATTCACCATTTCACTTTTAAATTTTACTTTTCTTCATGACGGTGGGAGGGGGGGGGGGGGCTCCATACCCCCTGCATGGGAGTTTTCCTCAACAACCCTCACGATCACCCTCCTCTTCCACCTCGCCATGTTAAAATCCTGGATTCGCCCCTGGACCCGACTCTGTGCGCGTCTGGATATCATGTGCTTTGCTGTGTGATCTATAGGTCTATGTATAGGATTGCGTTTTGTGACAATCGCCTTTTCTATTCTTCATCTATTTGACAACTTTTTTGGTTAAAATATTGCTGAAAATATTTTGTTTTTTTGTTATTTCAATAAAACTGGACAATAAATGGAAATGTTTAATGAAGGAAGCGATTCTGAAGATTCTTTGAACATGAGTTTATTAATATTTCTTTCTCTGTTTTCATGTTGAAAAAAAGGTATTCTCAGTACCAAACCTAAACCTCACCGTTCGTGGACGGAAGGGGGTGAAAAATTAATCTTCTAGTCGAAGTTGTAATATGCGTTTTTACATTTTAAAGTAATTGAAAGTCAAACAAAAAACAAACAACTTCTATGAATATGTTATCTTCTGTGTGTAAACTTACATAAACAGACAAATAGGCCCTATACTTCAAAATACGAAATTCACTTCCAATAGGCTTGTGGATGTGTTGGAGAATTTGCAAAGATGTGGTTACATGATTTACGTCTTTGATCTCGAGTTACATATTTATACAATACATTAGGCCAAGTTGTCAAGGACAGATATGGTGATGGAAAGGTGTTACGTTTCTTTCCTTGGGTGATGTGTGCTTTATGTGGAAAATAATCGAATTCTCTGTGTCATTCTTGACACTTTTGACAGTTATTTGAATTTACAAAAAAAAAGGGATTAAAGTGAACCAATAGGCTTGACCAGAGGAACTGACGTCACGATTATTTTGGTGTTTGTTTTTACCAAGTTTACCTTAAAGGAGTATTGAATGCTTGAAGATCTAAGTAGTGACTAAATATAAAGTGAAACATAAGTCAACACTTCAGGAAAAGATGGCCGTCTTTCTCAACACGACTCACTTGCCGGGAAGATTTTGTAGGAGAATATGCGAACATATCTAAGGCACCTTTTCTTTGACAATTCATAGAGAAATTTCCCAAGGTTTTCGCCATTTGCAAGGATGTGTATAATTTTGAACACTACTTTGTGCGAATAGAAATCTATAGAATGCATCCCGGTTCTGTAGAACCCCCCCTCCCCCTCCCCCCTTCTACCTGTCATTGACGAATTTTATTATTCCGCACACAAATCATATTGACTACACATCATATCCTTTTAAAGTGAAAGAAAACAAAATAACAATAATTCAAAAATTGAAAGACGAATGAAAAAGGAACATAAAGAGACAGAAAGATACCTTTTATGAAGAATATATTATTTATGTAATAATGAAATGGTGGGTCTACTAAAAGTGACAGCCTTCTGTTAAATGGAATCAGCATTCTTCAGTTGAATTTGAAGCTTTCTCTTTCTTTCAATTCTGTAATTCCATAATCATAAAATTTCATTATTTTAAAAGTTGTATTTCACATAAAAAAAAAGAAAAACAATTTGCAGAAGTGTGAATCGATTTTTATGTTGTGCTTACATACAAGTATTACTAATACAGTAAACGTGTATGCCCGAGTGACAAATTTGAGGCCAGTATTGGGGTGGGGAGAGAATTACTAATAAACAAATAAACATTCACACGCACAACATAAATGTCGTTAAACTAGGAAGATTGATTCTGCTATTGACGAAAGAGGGTACTGAAGTAATTTGGCTGGTTGTGACATCAACACGTTTAGCGTGCTAA
Source organism: Apostichopus californicus (assembly GCA_020650975.1). Lineage (NCBI taxonomy): Eukaryota > Metazoa > Echinodermata > Holothuroidea > Aspidochirotida > Stichopodidae > Apostichopus > Apostichopus californicus. Next base: position 1,973 of record JAIPMN010020205.1, read on the forward strand.
AATAGTCTATGTTTTTGGATTTAACAGAAGTCGGTTCCAGGAAGATGTGTGCTCATTATTAAAGAACATCATAGGTATATAACCTAAGGATATATAGCACTAATAGCATGGTAGACGTGACCATCCGTCTTCATTGTGATACCCGCATGTAGTCAACACATAGTAAGGGTTGTACCGATGTCAGTCCCCCCAAACAGACACCCAACCCCCCTCCCGCACACCCTCCCCGGCCAAGTGAGACGTAGAATCAATACCAAGTTGACAATACTAAGAGTGGTTTCATATACGGCAGTGCGAAACTGTGATGAAAATATATCAATAACAGAACAGTCTTAATCTTTGACTTTTTCTTTCGCTCTGGTCCGTTATTTATATATTCTGCTTACACCATTCGGTACAGTACGGTAGTAGAGGCGCGGGAAAAAGCGTGGGATATGTGGGGTATATACCCCCACTTACTTGCTTAAAGTGATAGGGGGGGTGAGAAACAGTACATTTTTCTCCAACTTTCAGAGTAATTCATCTGTCTGACACTGTTTTTTGGTGCTTCAAAATTGGTTCACCATCATTCAAACGTTATATCCACATTCGTTGTATCCACATACAACATCCCATTCAACATATTCAACGTTATATCCACAACGTTATATCCACAACATATCAACAGATTTGGACAAACGCTCCAGGAGGAGTATAGCAGTTTTCACGTTTTCAGAAAATGATCTCCCGTGACCTTAAATGACTCTCAAATTTATAAAATATGCTCGCATGTATGACAACTGAATTCACACAAGCCATTGACGAAATTTCAGCCAGATTGTGTGAAAATTGACGAAATCGCAGTCATTCAAACACGGTTGCAGAAAAGTGACAGAATTGCGGCAGAAACGCTATAGCTGAGATGAAAGCTTTCAGTTAAGCGAAATATCATCTATTTAGTCACACCCACCCAGACAGTGTCAATCTGCGTATGAGCAGTTTCGATTGGTGAAACGACTTACAGCAAGTCATACACCCACCTTTACAAGCTGGCATTAATTTTCAAACAAAGTACCTCTTAGTTGACCATTTAACGATATACGAGTCGTCAAATTTATCTATGGAAATTCAAATCTTAAAATAGAAATTTTTTATCTTATTATGTTTCGTTTAAAAACGCTCGACGAAAGATTTTTATCTCTACCGAACGTGGAATCCATAAAATTTGATATGCTGTGTTTTGTTCTGAAGCGCTCTATTGATATTTGTTTTGGATATTCTTTCAACAAAATTACCGTAATTTGTGAGCAAAATATATTAAACTAGCCAACATCGTAATAATGAATACACAGACGGGTGTTATTATGGCCTACAATTTCACTTTGCGCATGTGCAATTGGAAATGTGAAAACGACTTCACGCAAGTCGTAACTATGTCCTTTTCTTTGTACCGGAATGTAAGCTCCTTTAACGATTTACGAACCTTCGACTTCAAGTCATCTCTGGAACTTGACCAGCTGTACTTCCTCTTGAAAATTTTCGAGTCGAGATTTTATCTTTTTGGAAACACACGTACTTTAATTTGATACCTTCGACAATTTGAAGTATCACCATGGGAACCACCTCATTGACATGTGAAGAGGCGGACGATACTGGATGTCATGAAGGAGTAAATACAGCTCTTAGGAGCATCATTCGATGATATCATATCAATGTCTAGTCGGCTGCTTAAAAGAATTAACAGGAAACGTCTTCACGGACCCTCCAAGATAAACCAAAGATATCACCAAGGAATTCTTACATGCACACACTAATATATTCACGAGGAAAACTGCTCTCGTGACATGGTAGCACATGAGACCTCTCACGAATTTATTAAGATTCTCTCAAGAGACTCAAATGTAACCTGCCAAGGTTGACACTCGAAAAAAGTGAGAAAATATAAAGAGATCCTTTGACATTCACGTGGTATAAATAAGAAAGGAAAGGGATTCTGTGATGTTACACATAAACACTATACACAAACTCCCAAGATAATCACATTAGCTGATACCTCCCTGTTTGAATGTTACCTCAACTTTCAACTGTTTAATTATCTTGTATCAAATTTGTAATCTTAGAAGCTTCCCTCTTAATAGGGGTGGGGGGGGGGGCATAGCCTATGTGCGACTGTTTTAACAAGAAGCCGACACACACACACATATATCTATCTCTATCTATCCATCTATCATGTCGAGGACGATATTCATGGTAGTTAAGTGCTAGATGCTATTATATTTTAATTTAATTCCTTGCTATATGTATTTTGTAAAGGTATTATTATAAATAGCACCCAAGTCCTAACAGTGGTTCAGTGTGATGATATAACATTAAATCGCTCTTAGGGTTATTTTATGGTATGTCGCCCTAAGTGTGTTTAATGTGTAATTAATTAATCATTTTATTTAATTCCTTGCTATATGCATTTTGTAAAGGGATTATTATAAATAACACCCATACTTCACAATGGTCCAGTTTGACGAAAGTAGATTAAATTGCCAATGTCGCCCTAAGTGTTGTTTCCATACTGATCTCAAAAGATCAACATATCTTGATACATAGTTCACTTATCGTTGACGGTTCTTTGTTTTAACTCGACACTGACAGTCTTTAATTCCCAGATGAAATCGCGTCCACGGTTGAGAAAATACATGTCCTTTTAACATTTGCAGCTTAGTATCCCACCGATGTCACCGAACTCCACCCCCACACATATCATATTGAAAAAGATCATCTTTTTGCAGGCAAAACGATGTGTATCATATGCTTCCGTATTTTGTGTGTATCAATATATTCTTAAATACAAACAAATATATATAAAAAATAGAGAAATAAGAACCTAGATTATCTCAGAGAAGAAAAATGTCAAACTCATCGCTTTCAAAATACCAAGCATGTCTCTTTTATTGCTACTATTGGTTATTTCAAAATAATACCAATTTGCAACAATATATAATACAACAAAGCCAACCACACAACAAAACAGTAAGATTGAATATATCGTTGCTTCATGTTCGGGTCAAAGGTCACATTTAAAAAACAATACTGTACCATAATACACAATCATGAAGGAATTGTAAAATCTTTGGATCCAAGTTCAAAATGATTGCCTGTGGTAATTAATCTTTAATCGTCTTTAGCATCTCAATGACAATAACAGTTTGATAAAAGAGGATATAAATTTGCGTGTAAAACCCAAATTTTCAACAATTATACCAATCCATTCTACCGAGATAATTACTTAAAACAAACGTTGCAACTGATGAAGCTAAGACACCCCCTTACCAGATTTGTTTTCAACAAAGAATGTCAACTATAGTGTGCACTTAATGACTCGATTCCAGTGAAAACAATTCGTCGCGTAGACACTTTGACATATTAATCAGTCGCGGTTCCAGAACTACTCGGAAGGGAGGGTAGGGGGAGGGGTGGGGATAGCCCGGGGAAGGTAATGAATGCATGACCAAACATCACTACGCAACACAGACAGGTATTCTTTACCTTTTACCGATGCTTTCTGATAGACTGATTTTGTCGGTAGTAACTTCCATATCGTCCCGACAGTTGTCTTCCGAGGTCCCTCTCAGAACAAAAATCCTGGACAGACCACTGTTACATTAGGATATATACTGTTACTTTACAAACTTAGTTCTACAAACTTCAAAAACGCCAAGTTAGAGTCTCTTCAGTTTTTCAATATTTTTATTTCTTATTTTCTAACAGAAAGTAAGACCCATGCAAATACAGCAACGTTGTTTGTTAAATTACTATTTGTCGAATCGTGCGGAACATAGACATTTTCCTTAAAGTTAAAAAATAAAAAACCGTAATAAGAAACCTTTAATGTTCTTTTTAAGATAGACGACAGGAACTTTTCAAGCTGATAATAATCATAGGATCATCAAGCATGAATCCCCCAATGTTTTAGCTATAACAACAATAATTGTTTATACGATCATATTTAAGCAACAAATAAAAGCTTTGGCTTTTTTTTGGTCTGATAAATTATTGATGATGACTGAATAATTTGACCCCCTTAGAAATGGTGAGACAAGGGGCTAAAAAAACAAATGGTTACTGTATTAAGGCAGTAAAGATATTCATTATTCCAAGATTGAGGGAAATATTATATAATACCAGCAAAAAAGTTATAATACTATATAAAATTCCACCGGTAATCTTTGTAATAAATTGTGAATACATCAAGTGGGTGAATAGATAATTCCAGACGGAAAGACAAAAAAAATGATCATAATGAACAAATCTACGACGAATACATGTAACTCTGTTGGAAGGTATGAAAAAATGTTAGTGAGAAGAATTAACGAAGAATAAAGACTGCGGGAAAACTAGGTGATGACATGTAAAAACACGTAAACAGAAAAAGGCAAAAACTAATCTGAAACAAAATGCACCCTTAAACTTTCTATTTAGGAGGAAAAGGGCAAATAATTTAAAGCTGAAGTAAAGTCTATATAAACAATATATTAACATATAATTTTGAACCTAACATTTTTGGTACCTACTGGTAAATGACGAAAAATGATGACAACAAAAATAATTTTTGATGACGATAGTGATGACTAAGATGGATGGATTTTAGTGGACATGGAGGCCAGTATCCTCTCAACGTTTGGGTTGGAGGGGGAGGGGGGAGGGGGGTGGGGCAAAGGTACGATGTTGCCCATTCAATAAAATTATTTTAAATTATTAGTGGTTGCATAAATATAAACAGTGGATAAGATACATTGAATAGTCGGTTTTAAATTTTCACAACAGCAGCACTTATTTGAAGACAACCAATAAAAATCCCATTCGGAATAAAACATTTCGAACAGTTGAACTGCAAAAATTTATTCACCTCGTGACATCGACAAAAACGTGCATGTCAGTCACGTGACATTGTTGTTTACAATTAAATACTTGTTCGTTTTTCATGAAATTACTGGAAAACATTACAACTAATTTTACTTCCTTGTTAAGATCCGTTTTAATGGTAGGTATTACAGGGAGGAGAGACACTCTTTACAGGTAATTTATGTATGTTTCTGGTCTAGTGTTATTTGAATTCACGGTGGGTTTGTATCGGTAAGTTTTACCTCCTCAAATTCCTGGAAACGGATCGTAAGATAAGAGGACACTTCCGGTTACTGTCTCAATGACAGTGAGGAAAATTCAAGATTGATTTTGAGATAATATGGAAACCATCAAAGAAATGGGAGCGAAGGTAAAGTGGAAACAAAAAACAAAAAAAAAGGATTGTATATAATATGGACAAATATATCTCAAGGTGATTATAATTCAAGGCAGGTATCTTAAGGAGAATGGAATGGAGAATAACATCACGCCTGAGTTGAGCATCCATGAGAGATTTGGAGCAAAATATTGAACGTTACCCTCTTATAAATATGCAATCGGTTTATTTTCCGGAGGATGACTTAAAAGTTGTTAAATACTATTGTAATTCTATAACAGAAATTGATAGATTTTTGAATATCAGGTATAATTCCTTTGCAAGAAGATTTCACACATTTAATAAGGAGTAAACCAGACCATTAATGCATCTTGTTTTTCTCTCATTTCTCTTCGAAATATTTAATTTCTTTGATGCCAAGAGAAGGAGTGTTCCACAGACGAACCCAGGAGGAATAACTTGAATATTTTTGGGGCCAAGTGAAAAGCGATGAATCTAGATATGCGTGCTCTGTCAAACATTTCAGTCAAACATTTCATTCCCCCACATTAGGAACTGGATCTTTTCCTTGAGGGTAAACGTAACAGGTATCATTTCTAAGAAGCTTCTTGTGGTTTATATTAAATTAAGTTAGCTACATGTAACTTTCAGGCTTGAAACCTCCCAAGATGCAATAGAGGAGGAGGATGAGGAGGAGAGAATAGAGACAGGAGGAAAAATGTTCCCCAATCTTGTTCAAATTATAAAATTAAACTCATGACTATGCATCAATCATAAACTTCAATGAAATCCGCCTATCTATTTATCTTATGTTTTGCTAGCAAAGATATGTTTTCATCTTTGTTGAAAGACACTTTCGAAACCAGCGTTGATCATATCACTTAAAGCTATAGTTTGCTTAGCCGTGTAACGTTTGCCTCATTCGGCAAGACCCATACGTCATATGTTAATATACTTTAATAACTCGCACTTTCGATCAATGTAGTTCAAAGAAAACAATTAAAAATTTAAGAAAATTTAATAAAAAATAAAATAAAAAAAACAAGTGGCTTAAACTGGCCTTTTTTCTTGGTATAACAGTGTGGACATGGGCTGCCTATCACCCTTTCCAGAACAGTGCCCCTGGTACCACCAGATTGTAGAATATTTAACAAAAACTGCAGCTTTAAATGTCTCAAAACTTGATTTCTAAAGGAGATGACAAACTGTTCTACATGGCCAACCATGGTTAAGAGTAATGCACATGGCAGACATTTCAAAGTATGAAATGTTTCTGTAAAAGTAATTTCAGGATCTCCATGGAAACCTTCCCTGAAACATCAAAGTTTATCTTAGTGTCAATAATAATGGAATGATTATTGCTTATTGATTAGTCTTACTTCCCAATCGTTAAAGGTTAATTTCCCATCTTTGTATAAAGGTCACATGACATTCAGGTGATCTAGCTAAATATGAATACTTTCAGGCATTTGGAATTTAAAGCCCTGTAATGTATTTAAAGCCCTATAATGTATTTCCATTATAAACTTGTACAATTTGCTCCTCATGCCGGTCTTATTACATCTTTCTCAGTATTGACAGGTTCCTCATTTACCTTCTAGATAAACTTAAACTTGCTTATAAACAAAACTATAAATCACTCATCCTCTGCCAAAAGCAGGGAAGAGCCTGGGGTAAAAAAAAAACAATGAACTTTGCAAAAATTGCGGTATAGGCTCCAGTTTGCGTTTGCTACAGTGTGTTAGGATAATAGTTTTTGTCCCAGAGGTAGAAAAGAAATCACAGATATTCCGCGAATTCGCAGAAATGCTCATGCCTGCAAAAGGGATAATTCCAGCAGAAAAGATGTACAGGAAACCTGATGTGACTAAGATCTAGATGATTTAGGCCGGTGACGAAATGCATCGGCTTGTGTGCGTTTGATAATGGAAGGCAAAATACCACTTTAAAAGGGAACAATTAAATGAATAAAGATGTTTGGTGTTTGTCATTGTTGAAGAAAAGAGCATAAAATGAAAGATTCATAATTAAGCAGATTTAGTATCTTTCATTTTCATAATAATGCTACACAATGAAAGCTGACATCTAACATCTCTTTATGAAAACATTTTCCAGTTAAAAGGTTATCACAATCGTAACAGCTGAAAAGGAATGAAATCTTTTTACTAGACACATTTCTTATGACATCAAATGCAACAAAGAAAAAGATTTTATAAATTATCTACATAGGTGGTTCTCAATGAATTTTCTGCGAGCGCCAGGAAAACACAATGCCTAGATCATATCAAGGGTCAGACAGAATCTCCCTAAACCTTCGTTGTACAATGTATTAATTACTGGGTAAGGTGCTCAATACTAGGCCTTATACCAATCAGTGCATGGTTCTTTTTCCTTCGTGAGGGGGTGTAGGGGGGGGGGGGACTGGACTGACATCCTACAAAGGGGGGGTTGGCCCCTTGGGGTTGTCTGTTGAGGACCACTGAGTAACCTTGATTAGTACCTCTCTCAATCTCTCGAGATGTTATTCGGCTACGGCTGTTCTTTCTACCTTGTCTCCTCCACCGCCCTTGCTCTTCTCTGCTGGATCCTGACTTGGTGGCATCGGCACGGATGCCATCCTCCTCGATACGTCTGCTGCCTCTGCATCCGTCGGTCTCTTCGTTCCTGGTCTCTCGGGATACGGCTTGGAGGAGGACTCTGCTTTCCAGACGAGACTCTCTCCTACTTGTAATGCTGGTCCTAGTTTGTTTGCAATCTCGATGATCTTGAGCACAAATTAACAGAATAGAAACAGACGGCAGAGATAATTAGCAACCAACAAATTAACAGAATAGAAACAGACGGCAGAGATAGTTAGCAACCAACTTTTGATTACAATCTGACTGGAATCTGATCTCAAAAGAAACAGAGAAACCTTTTTAATAGAAAAACATCTCATAAGACAGATAGGCATAAGAAAAGTGATGAAATGAAAAATTTTGTAAACTTTTTAAAATAAGAGTACAGTAGTAGGGAGGAGACAGGTCAGCCAATGGTATTGTTAATGTCACATCTCTTGGTTTCCAAGTATTATAAAATCACAAACAAATTGACTTTACAAGGAAACATTTATTCTTTATTTGGGAACGAAAACACATTATTCAAGTAAACTGAATTAAACTTCACAAGTAGTGTGAATGGGTTTAAGAATGCTTTGGACAAGCACTTTAAGCATTGTAATCGGGTCTGAGTGTTTGTGTCTTCACTTTTTTTTCTTCTCTCCTATAGGGTCCTTGATTGAGACTTGAGTGTCCCTCCTGATTCTTTTTTTCTACTAAACTAAACCAAACATTTCTTTGTAATTAGGAACTAAATTGCAATTTATTAATCAGAAATTTCACAAAATTTATGTTTCCTTGGCAATATAGATCTACTTCCAATTTACCCCCCACCCCCTCATTCTCCCCCTGGACCATACTATGTTCTTGACATTTCATAACATGCTCATTAACATTTAACTACAGAAATATAGCCTAGAGGTCTCATAATATGTTAGTTTTTAAGCAGGACAATAGAGAAACCCTATGCATCTTAACAATTTAAATCCAATAACACAATTCCACATTCTTTTCCCCAATTTTTCTTTTCCCATTTCTACACTTCAGCAAAATTATTGTACGACTGAATGACAATCCGTTGTTGATTTTAATAACAAACATACTATTAATAGATGCTGTATTTATTGCTGTAAATTCTGTAACACTCCACAAAATTTAAAAAAAAAAAAAAATTAAATCCTATCTTGTCCAACTTTATTTTCATACTATACATATTTAACTGAGACTTTCAAATGTCTTTATTTTCATACTTTACATAAACTGAGACTTTCAAATGTGCAACGATAAATCAACCAGTGTTTTACAAGAAAATATCGTCATTGAATTATCACAGACAGACCACAAAGCTGCAGACAACTAAATTTATAGAACTCTGCGATGTAACTTATCAAGTATGAAGTCTAAAATGATCGCAGAGAGAGAGAGATTGAGAGGCTGAAGTACTTTCTGGGGAGCTGTATTGTGTAAGAGATTGATCGAAGGTTAACAAAGCATAACATCATCTCACAGAGATCATAAATTTGACTTGATTTGCTCCGTAACATATAATGACCGGTTCTCTGGGTTATTTTTTTTAAATATCTTTTTTAATCAATTTTGACTACAGACAAAGATTACTTGTACTATTAAGGATTTTAATATCGTTAATCATCTGGGAATGATATGAGAAAAGGAAATTTACAGAACCATGAAAAACACTTCGTGAGTTTGTTATATATATCAAATATTTCTTTTGCTCACTATCAATACACATACAAAAAAAAATATAAAAAAATTCAAAGAAATAATAAGAAAAATAAATAATACAAATGCCCATTATTCAGGAATTATTATTATTATTTGTTTGCTTGATGTAACCAGTTAAAACACTGAACTTATACTTTTGCTCTAAGAACTTGCATTTATTACTTGGTTGTTAACATCAATATTTTAAGATAAATATTAAAATTGCATTTTGATCGGATTTAGCATAATTAGCAAACATACTGTATATGGATTGACTGACTGATTGACTGACAGGGCAGGACCAATGTCTACAGTTTGCGTCGCAAATGTTTTTCAATTTCTTTATCATGAAATAATGAATATTCATGTTCTCTGCACAAATTAATACATATGAATGTACATACATATGCATTAATATATATTAATATCCATTATATCCATAATATATATAAATATATATATATATATATAGATGCATATGTATGTATATGTATGTATTAGTAAGTATCCAAACACTAAAAGTATACAAGTCAAACATTCCATACCTCAGGATCAATGTCTTGAGTTGCTGACTCTTTCATTTTTTTATATTTCTGCTCAAACTGTGAAAATTGCTTGGCGGCTGATTTTCTGTCGCCTTGATTGTAGAGGAATATGCAGAAATTCAGGTTCATCGTCGAGTCTTTGCTGCGAGAGAAATGTAACAACAACAATAATATTCGAGGAGTCATTGACTGTTTTGCAAAAGTTAAGGCGACATTTTGGGGTAGAACAGTCACGTCTCTGTGTTATTCAACAATTGCACATCTATGTTAATCTTGGAATGTTTGTCTCAATACGAGCAAAGTATGTGAAACAACATCCAGTAAATATACAATCACACCTTCGGCAGTGAATTTTCAAAAGTTTGCTAAAAACTATCCAAATTTCCAAGAGCTCATGATTCCCAAGGGTGTTTCTCTCATTCAGACGTAGCAAACGAGCAAATTAGACCTCTGGCTAGTTCAAACTATACTATGATGGTTTCAAGACAATCTCAGTCACATCCGAGAAGATCATACATTGTACAACGAGTTTGTGGCTCCAGGCTCCAAGAGACATTACATTTGCTTCATTACAAGCTTGTCAATGAAAAGGATCCTGAAGGCACAATTTGGAGCTAAGCCTTTTGCTTTTAATGTCTTGTCGAATAGAATCCTTTCCCAAAGTGGAATTACATTTTTGCAAGGAGAGAAAATTTCCCTTTTTAATTCTGATTTTTTTCTTCTTCTTTGAACATCTTACTCATGACAGTTCTATAAGTAAACAACTCCTCAATCTACGAATACTAATTTCCCTCCCCCCCCCCCCTTCACTTGATCTTACAAGCAGGACTCAAGGTTTGAACAACATACAGATATGACAGTATGAAACAAGAACATATTTTGTTTTCCAAATACAGAAGTTTGCAAGAAATTTGAAAAGAAGGGAAGAATGAAAAATTAATTCAGTCAAGAAATTTTATTACGATGCAATATTTGTAATTTTTCTGTTGGGTCTTGAAATATTTATAAGAGATTGGAGTTTTGTAAAATGTTCTCACAAGAAAGACCTCTGACACAAAATGAAAGATACAAAGATTGGAATGTCTTTATAGATTCTGAGTAATGCGTACGACTGTGAAACATTCCTTGCAAGATGCAACAGTATTGCAGTATTGTGCTATAGGTATTTTGATCATGACTTATTACAGCTGTGTTATCATCAATACATGACTATGATTCACTCTATATATCAAGTATAGATACAAGTAGCAAGTTACATGACCATGAATCACTCTGTATATCAAGCATGAAAACAATTAGCAAGTTGAGTGACTTGTTATAGCTGTGATATCATCAATACATGACTATGAATCACTCAGTATATCAGGTATAGGTATGATTAGCAAGTTGAGTGACTTGATATAGCTGTGTAATCATCAATACATGACTATGACTCACTCTATATATCAAGTATAGATACAATTAGCAAGTTGAGTGACTTGTTACAGCTCTGTGTTATCATCAATACATGACTATGAATCACTCTGTATATCAAGTATAGATACAATTAGCAAGTTGAGTGACTTGTTACAGCTCTGTGTTATCATCAATACATGAATATGATTCACTCTTTATATCAAGTATAGATACAATTAGCAAGTTGAGTGACTTGTTACAGCTGTGTTATCATCAATACATGACTATGAATCACTCTGTATATCAAGTATAGATACAATTAGCAAGTTGAGTGACTTGTTACAGCTGTATTATTATCAATACATGACTATGAATCACTCTGTATATCAAGTATAGATACAAGAAGCAAGCTGAGTGACTTGTTATAGCTGTGTTATCATCAATACATGACTATGAATCACTCTATATATCAAGTATAGATATAATTAGCAAGTTGAGTGACTTGTTACAGCTGTGTTATCATCAATACATCACTATGAATCACTCTGTATATCAAGTAAAGATACAATTAGCAAGTTGAGTGACTTGTTACAGCTGTGTAATTATCAATACATCACTATGAATCACTCTGTATATCAAGTATAGATACAATTAGCAAGGTGAGAGACTTGTTATAGTTGTGTTATCATCAGTACATGACGATGAATCACTCTGCATATCAAGTATAGATACAATTAGCAAGGTGAGTGACTTGTTATAGCTATATTATCATCAATACATGACTGAATCACTCTGTATATCAAGTATGGAAACAATTAGCAAGTTGAGAGACTTGTTATGGCTGTGTTATCATCAATACATGACTGAATCACTCTGTATATCAAGTATGGAAACAATTAGCAAGTTGAGTGACTTCTTACAGCTCTGTGTTATCATCAATACATGACTATGAATCACTCTGTATATCAAGTATAGATACAATTAGCAAGTTGAGTGACTTGTTACAGCTGTGTAATCATCAATACATCACTATGAATCACTCTGTATATCAAGTATAGATACAAGTAGCAAGGTGAGTGACTTGTAACAGCTGTGTTATCATCATTACATGACTATGAATCACTCGATATATCAAGTATAGATACAATAATCAAGTTGAGTGACTTGTTATAGCTGTGATATCATCAATGTACATGACTGTGAATCACTCTGTATATCAAGTATAGATACAATTAGCAAGTTGAGTGACTTGTTACAGCTGTGTTATCATCAATACACGACTATGAATCACTCTATATATCAAGTATAGATACAATTAGCAAGTTGAGTGACTTGTTACAGCTGTGTTATCATCAATACATGACTATGAATCACTCTGTATATCAAGTAAAGATACAATTAGCAAGTTGAGTGACTTGTTATAGCTGTGTTATCATCATTACATGACTATGAATCACTCGATATATCAAGTATAGATACAATTAGCAAGTTGAGTGACTTGTTATAGATGTGATATCATCAATGTACATGACTGTGAATCACTCCATATATCAAGTATAGATACAATTAGCAAGTTGAGTGACTTGTTATAGCTGTGATATCATCAATGTACATGACTGTGAATCAATCTGTATATCAAGTAAAGATACAATTAGCAAGTAGAGTGACTTGTTATAGCTGTGATATCATCAATGTACATGACTGTGAATCAATCTGTATATCAAGTAAAGATACAATTAGCAAGTTGAGTGACTTGTTATAGCTGTGTTATCATCAATACATGACTATGAATCACTCTACATATCAAGTATAGATACAATTAGCAAGTTGAGTGACTTGTTATAGCTGTGTTATCATCATTACATGACTATGAATCACTCTACATATCAAGTACAGATACAATTATCAAGTTGAGTGACTTGTTATAGCTGTGATATCATCAATGTACATGACTATGAATCACTCTGTATATCAAGTATAGATACAATTAGCAAGTTGAGTGACTTGTTACAGCTGTGTTATCATCAATACATGACTATGAATCACTCTATATATCAAGTACAGATACAATTAGCAAGGTGAGTGACTTGTTTTAGCTGTATTATCATCAGTACATGACTATGAATCACTCTATATATCAAGTACAGATACAATTAGCAAGGTGAGTGACTCGTTATAGCTGTATTATCATCAGTACATGACTATGAATCACTCTGTATATCAAGTAAAGAAAGAAGGAAAATGTTGAGTGGATCTTTTGCTCCGTCATGGATGAGCCATAGGTCATCGACCAGTAACTAGAGTTGCAGTTTGCACTTTCATCAGATAAAACATATGTTTGTAACAAATTACCTGCAGTAAATGTCAAATATGGGCAAGTTTTGTTTTTACAAAAAAAACAGAATAAAAGCTACTCACACATCCAGAGTTGCAGCCTGTTCATAGGACTTGCGGGCATTCTCAAAATCTTCAAGATGTGTTAAAGCCACTGGAATGGAAAGAAGGGAAGATAGTAATAGCAGATCGGGGGGAGAGAGGGGGGTGTGGGGTGAGGAGTCACATCCTGAAGGTTTCTCACATATAAGAGCAAGAAAAGTTTAAGAGAACATAAAAGCAGGCTGAGGATAACAAATGATGTTTAAATTTTAATAGCAGTTTTTATAGCTTCTCTCCTTCACACCTGTCTGGCTGCTGTCACATAAGAGGCAAGATAAGGGGTAACTTAGATATATTGATCTAGTGGTGTGTTATTGGCAGGTTAATTTCTAACGGTGATATTTGCTTTTAGAGGAGTTTTCACTGGTTTTTAACAGTTTCTTTCCCCTTCATCGTTCTTTTTCCAGCCTTGGTTGTTTGTATTTTTCATTCTCAAAAGTGGTGCAATTTATCACGAGCCACTTTAGCATTCATTGTAAACTTCGTTTAAGGAATATTAAAACCTGTCAAGAAATGTTTCTTGCACAGTGAAATGACTCATTCCATGTTGGTGTCCAAGTTTTCTTCTGGACTTTTGTTCTTCGAGGGGGTATAGTCAGTTACTTGTCATGTTTTTACTCTTGTTTTTGGCGGGAAGGGGGGGGGGGGGCTCAGGTCTAGAAATTCCTGTTCAATATAATCCATTTCCCTTTGAATTTTGAGAGCAACTCTAAAGACACAGAAACTTTGACAAATTATTTGTCAAAACTTGGCACGATTAGTTTTTATTTAACTGGGTTTTTTTTGCTTCCGCTTGTGAAAGGTCTTGTTTTGTGATCCTTTCTGTCAGTTTAAATTAACACAAAATACATATATATCTATATATATATATATCTATATATATATATAATACTAATACCGATATATATCTTTGAAATCATAATGTTGCTGCAACCTTAATGTAAAATCTATATGACTTGTTTTACTTTTCTTTTATATTGTCTGATCAGCTCTTTGCCACAAACCAAACAAAGCACTTCATTACTTGACTTATCAGCCTTTTTAGGTACATTACCACAATCAGGTCAGTGAATGTCCACCTGAAAGGTTAACCGTGGGAAAATAGTCCTAAAAGTGACCCCACTGTAGGGATTTTATTGGCACTTTTTGTCATCATCATTCTTTTTCATTGCTTGGATGTTGAAGAGGATGAAAAAAACTACTGATGGTCTAAAAATCTGGAGGATTGAAGGTGATTTTAGGGCAATTTAGAAAATCTTGGGTGAAACAAGAAGATTCCGCAGCGAGAGCTGGCAGATGGGTTGGTGAGCGCTCTGCTAAACTTTGAGCTCTTCTAGCTCAAAATTTAAACAGTCATGGTGGCAAAAGCTGAATGTTTTATGATAGCTCGAGCCATTAGCTATCATATGGTGGGTATAGGATATGTCAGTTGAAAACTTCTACCTATGCTCTAGCGACCTTGGAAAGTGACATGTTTAGTGTGTAAGCCAATGAGAGCAATTAATTGTGTTGCGGTACCTATAGGCTCGTAGACATCTTGCCTCGTCCCTTTCAAAACTTTTAATTACCTGACATCAAATCAACTTATCAATTTAACAGCCACCTAAGAGTCGTTTCACAATGTATAATGTTACTGACCTGCTAACAACATATAGAGTTTACCCATCTTTGGCTTCAGGTTGATGGCAGCACTCAGGAAATGAAACGCTGACGCATACTGAGACATAGAAAGATGAACCAAGCCCAGGTTGTACATCACTTTCCAATCGAAAGGTGCTAGGTATACCGCCCTCTTCAGACAGCTGATTGCCTGCGAGGAATAACTTGCTAATTTAGGAAGTGCCACATAATATTTTGATCATGCATATTGGTGTCTTAGATGGACTGTTATTTGTGACTATGACAGGGCTCGACCAGATCACTGCGAAGTACAGACCAACACGCCGACAAGCTTATGGCAACATGGAATACTTTCATTTCACATTATCAACAAACCCCACATGAAACTGGCTGTCCATGGTAAGCCTACCCATAATTTATCAATCAGCACAATAAATACCTATCTAGAGCAGTGTCAACTAGAATTTTATATTCTATCTTAAAAATCTAATAGGAAAAGAAGATATAAAACATTCCATCATATTTATCAAACATGAAAATGTTTGATAAAAAGGCTACTTTAGGAGGTGGTTGAGAGGGGGAAGGTGGGGGGGGGGGGGTTAGGTGTCTCTCTACAAAAAACATCCTACAGGTTAATGATAATAATTGGGTTTATGTTTCTTCTTTAAACAAAACACAAAAAAATGGAAAAAATTACCTGAACTAAAGGAAGTAAATATAATTTATAATAAGTGTAATTTTATAACACATTCAAGCTTATAAAACTTGATCAGAACCAAAAATTATTTACCAATAAACACTGACATTAAAGTGCATTAAAGTAAATAAATTCACTCTGTTGAATTTTCACACCAAGAGTGTACTGTGAATCTGGTTCAGCAAATTTCTTCCGACACATTTGTCTAATCGGAGTCTGACCGATTAAAAGAACTTACTGCGACCAGTTTTTTCTTTCCAAAGAAACACATCCCGATGTTATTCCAGAGAGACGCACTCTCCGGCACCGAGGCCGCTGCGATGCGATACTTGGTGAGGGCGACGTCATAGTCACCGTGAAACTGCATCATACTTCCAGCGGCAAGAATAGCCTACGCGAAAGAACGGGAGGAATAAAATGATTAATTAATGACTAATTTTACCATCACTGAATCGGTGATACAAATTCATCTCAGTGGTCAAGAGCAGAAATTTTCTACAACATTCTGTTAACTCTTTGGGATATAGCAGTAGTTTACCTTCCTCTAAAAGGAATAATTTTGAAAAAATATAATCATAATCATAATAATTATAATTTACTCAAACCATACCAGTCATCTATCAAATAAAACATCAGTTTTTTTTAGCTTTATAATTTTAGAATATATCTAAAGTTGAATGTACCTTCACTGCAAGGACAAATAACTCATTAAGAATGAATCACAGTTCAAAATTATGTGTAAGACATTAAATTTCTCGTTTTACTGTTATTTTTCCCCCCTCCTCTTAAGATACCTTAAAGGCCTTTATTGGATTCCTAGAATAATCTTGCAATAAATAACTACTCATGAAGAATTGATTTTCAATTTTTTCGCAAAAAACTTTCTCATTTTCAGAGTGATCACAACTACTATTATTTTTTCCCTCTCCTCTTTAGATACCATCAAATCCCTATACCGGATTCCTAGATATAATCTTGCAATAAATAACTACTTAACATGAATTGATTTTTCTTTTTGCTCAGCTTATGAATGCCCTGAACCAGGTAAAAAAAAAATTAAAATGGGGAAAAAAAGGGGACATAAAATAACATCAGTGACAATTCGCAGCCTGTCACGGCCTAAGTGGTTTTCTTAATCGATGACTCCGGCAATTTGTGAGATTTACACGATGCAGAAAGAAATCTGATGAGTGATTGCCAGAAAAAAATCTTTCGAGAGACCAGACAGCATCGATGACATGAAATAGTGCAACAGATATCTAGGGTGCGAGATGATAAATGACTTTATGGGACAGCAGTTCCAGTCACCGGAAATGCCCTTTGTAGCATACGTCATTGAGCAATTTTTGCTTTTACTGTTTCTTCTGGTTTCGTGAGAACTGGCTGTCGCCCAACTGTTGGACTTACGTCATCTTCACTCGCACCAGTTAGTCTTTTATAACTAGATTGCCATATTCTTCTTCTTTATTTTTTCATTTAACAAATTTTTGATTTTACAAGTTTAGATTTCAGTGAAAGTTCCTCCATATGAGAGTTCTCACCTTTACATTGCACGGATCGTAGGTTAAAGCGTTTCCCAGATGTTCAAAGGCTCTTTGATTCTGTCCCACCTGAATGTTGTAGAAAACATTAAAAGAACAATAATTTGAAAATAAGAAAAAAACACAATGACATATAAAGATTGGTTACAGCTGAAGTCGCTATTCACTGTAACATTGGACTTGCTTCAATGCACTGTTTTAATCGCAAGGTTTCAAGTGTGCATGCAGTAAGTTATGACGAGAGGGTTGATAATCTGGAAACACTGAAATTTGTTGTATTAATAGAAAACGTGTAGAAAGTTTGACATGAAATAATCAAAATTTTCAAAGTCTCATCAGGACCACTGTAGCATCTACAAAACTTAAAATTCTTTGGGTGAAGATCCTCAAATAATAGCAATCCAAAACTCTAGAATAGTTTTTACAATAATATTAAGATGTATAGACAATAGATCTACATTTCTTAAACAAAACACAAACTAAAACTGTTGATTGAGATTCAATACTGTAACTTGCATTTTGTATATTCTGTTTTTTCTTTGATTGTATTAATTTTTCTGTTCTCTTAAAGTGGGGGAAAGGGAGGGGTGGGAAGCGAAGGGGGTGGGGGTGGGGGAAGGGATGGGGTGTGGGTAAGAAGATAGCTAATTACAAAATCACTTGCTTTGGCAATCTTCCTCTACTTCCACTCACTTGTAGTGCACTATTAAATGGTAAATCTTCATACTGAGGTATATTAAAAAAAAATCTCACTTGGAAATTAAAAAGCTTTATTTTGGGGGTTTTTATCCAGAAAATAATGTACAAATAGCAGTTTTTCATGAATAGAACCATCTTTAGTCGCATGTCACCTGAAGGTATAACAGACCAAGAGTGGTCAGTAGCTCTGGATTTTCTGGTGATGATCTGTGAAGAGGAACGAAAATGCAGTGAAAATAAGAAGCAGAAGATACACTCAAAAAATTTGAACAAAACTTTAAACTGGCAAACAAATATCTTGAAAATTCAGTAGTTAAGACCAAACTGTTACTCCCATGATTTTCTTTTCCATCAAGTGACCTTTAAAATATTTCAAACCGATATCACCTAGAAACTGTTTCTATAATCAGTAACAGTACTTGTGATTTAACTCTATAGAAGTTGTTGTATGTTTATCTTTGTTCCCAGGTTTCTTAACTCACAGTATTATCCACTTCCAGTCTGGATTAGCAGTACCAAGACTGAGACATGTAGTGAAAATTAAAAATTCAATAGTTAAGACCAAACTGCTACTTCAATGATTTCTAGGAGTGCCAAGACTGAAACAAGTAGTATAAGATACTACAATAGAGGGATTCACTGCTTCACTGGTAAGTCATCAATTTGGCATGACCTCCTTAAACCTGAGAGTCAGAAACTAAAGATCAACTCATATTTTCGTGATGTTCCATCAAACTACAGACAGTATGGAACGTATTTGTGGGGTTTGTGTGTTCATACATTTTACTACATTTTGCCTTTGTTTGTGGGTTTGCAATACTACACTTTTGCCTTTGTTTGTGATGGTGTGTTTACAGTACTATATTTTGCCTTTGTTTTGGTGGTGGGTTGACAATACATTTTGCCTTTGTTTGTGGTGGTGTGTTACAATATTACATTGCATTTTACCTTTGTTTGTGGTGGTGGGTTTGCAATACTACATTTTGCCTTTATTTTGTGGTGGTGCGTTTCCAGTACTATATTTTGCCTTTGTTTTGATGGTGGGTTTGCAATACATTTTGCCTTTGTTTGTGGTGGTGTGTTACAATACTACAGTTTACCTTTGTTTGTGGTGGTGGGTTTACAATATTACATTTTGCCTTTATTTGTGGGGTTTGAGTTTACAATGCTATATGTGCCTTAGTTTGTGGTGTTGGGTTTACAATACTACATTTTGCCTTTATTTGTGGGGTTTGAGTTTACAATACTACATTTGCCTTAGTTTGTGGTGGTGGGTTTACAATACTACAGTTTGCCTTTGTTTGTGGGGTTTGAGTTTACAATACTACATTTTGCCTTTGTTTGTGGTGGTGGGTTTACAATATTACATTTTGCCTTTATTTGTGGGGTTTGAGTTTACAATGCTATATTTGCCTTAGTTTGTGGTGGTGGGTTTACAATACTACATTTTGCCTTTATTTGTGGGGTTTGAGTTTAAAATACTACATTTGCTTTAGTTTGTGGTGGTGGGTTTACAATACTAAAGTTTGCCTATGTTTGTGGGGTTTGAGTTTACAATACTACATTTTGCCTTTGTTTTTTAAGTGGTGTGTTTACAGTACTATATTTTGCCTTTGTATTGGTAGTGGGTTTACAATATCAAATGTTGCCTTTGTTAGTGGATTTACAATACTAAATTTTGCCTTTGTTTGTGGGGTTAGAGTTTACAATACTACATTTTGCCTTTGTATTGGCGGTGGGTTTAAAATATAAAATTCGGCCTTTGTTAGTGGATTTACAATACTACATTTTGCCTCTGTTAGTGGGTTTACAATATCTGTACTCACTCAATGGCTCTCTTGTAGACATCAATTGCCATATGAAGGTCATCCTCCATGAGATATATCTTAGCCAGCATCACATATGATAGATCATGCTTGTTGTACTGAATGGCCTGCTTTAGACACTCCTTAGCCTGTTAAGAAAACCATGATTGAAACAGTTTAATGTCGCTGACTTTGTCTGTAATGTAAAAAAAACTCCCACCCCAACCCTTCACCCTCTGCCACCCCTCTTCCTAAAATGATGATATAAGGACCAAGCTTCTTGTATTCAAGTTCCAACAGATTTATAACTCCTCAAAAATATGATCATTCTAAAATCAAATATCAACAATCAATCTTCTTTCCTTAGTTTTTTTCTGCATCTAATATTTTTCATCTCAATACCTGATATGGTGCCAGCTTATGATCTTTAATAAGGATAAACTGATGAAAGTTTATTCACTGATATTAATTAGTTAATTAAATCTGGTAATTAACTCCTCCATGAGAAAAGCAACATAGACAGCGAGTATAAAACTTGAATTGGATGTGAAAATTACCAACTGATTCAGTTAAAAAAGTTTGAAAATTTTACCTTGAGATAATCCTTCAGGTAAAGGTAACAGACTCCTTGGTTATGGCTGATTTCCCAGTCTCTCTCACTTAATCTAGCAGCTTCACTGTAAACATCAATGGCGGACTTATGTCTGCCAAGTAAAAATCTAGATAGGGAAGAAATATAAAGACATTGTTCGATACAGGTGACAAACGCCTACAGTGGAATTACGACCTTCCTTACCAATTTCGAACCTCTGGAAATGCAATCAGCGTCCATAGCCTAGTGGTTAGGGTGATCACATACAAAGCGGGAAGCCTGGGTTCGAAACCCAGTGGAGGCTGGAAGTTTCTTCACTGTTCTTGATTTTCCAACTCATGACGATTTCAATTATAT
>JAIPMN010020206.1:0-26522 GCA_020650975.1 Apostichopus californicus
AACAAATGCCGAAAATGTCCTGTGACGTTTAACTCTTATTAATTGATCAGAAAAAGATTCCCGCCTTGAATCAAAACTTGTAAGTTGTAATAAAACTTAAATCAGCGAATCCTAATAAAATAAATATCTGTGCTCTTCATGTATTCAGATTCAATCTCAAGTCTTTCTTTCAGTAGCCTAGGCTACGAAACATATTACAATAAATATCTGAAATAATACAAATAATGAGATCAGAAAGGTGCTTGTTTGAATCTGTAATAGAAACGGCTGATTGGCACATTTAAGTTCAAGTAACTCCAGATAACGATACGGTACCTGCAATTCGAAGACCGATAAACACACATTTCATTGGCCGTGTATATAATCAGGGGACCGAATAGTCAAGCATTCTTAACCTGGGAGAGGTTCTGTTCAAAAAGTCTTGGAGGTGGGAGAACATGCTCCACAAATTATTTAGGTGTATGAACCCTGGGGCAGTGGCTCAGCCAGAATTTTTTAATGAGTGGGTGTGTGTAGGGGGATGTAGAGTGCAGTGATTATAAAATAGTGATCTGTGCACATAAATTGAAATGCATGCTATTTAGTTGATCAACTTCAGGTTAAAGGAGGATAGGTAGTTCAGAGATACACTTGACATATCTTTTTGTAAATTGACATTGAAAAGAAGCACTTCAGTGCAATGTCATGGTTTGACTGATACTTATTGTATGAACTTGAAAAAAGAAATTTATGCATGTTTATAATTGCATTGTGCATAGTGTTGAGATTCTGTTGATCTCCATAGTCTTGTAAACTTAGATATATTTGTCCAATATTGTAAATATAGGTTTCTAAGCTGTCATGAACTTGAAGAATTCTTATATCTCCGGTCATGTAAAAGTGGTTATGTTTGTGGTCCCAGAAATAACTTTATTGTGATGGGTCTACTGTTATTTGAAATCTCTGGTCAGACATATGTTGACATGTGTTATTGATATTGTTAATGTAGGTGAATGCTATTGGTCTTGCTAATGTAGGCGTGTTTGTGTGGTCTTGTTAATGTAGGTGTGTTTGTGCGGTCTTGTTAATGTAGGTGTGTTTGTGTGGTCCTGGAAATGTAGATAAGTTTTTTACTGGTCCCCACTCCTGTGAACCACTCGGGACGAAAATGCCGGTCCCCATATTGCATACCAGGTGCGTATGTATGTATGTATGTATGTATGTATGTATGTATGTATGTATGTATGTATGTATGTATGCGTGTATGTATGTATGTATGTATGTATTTTAGATCCTCCTGCAAGCAGGAACTTGCGAAGAAGCCTCATTTGGCTTACCAAAGCCGCAAGCTGACCGAAGTCAGTCTCTTACATTCATATTTAATGTCCATGATTATGAATTGGCAATTGTCAACAACTCTGTAACTGGACGACATACATTAATCTTGGAGTGACTCGAACCGGGGACCTTATGATTGGAAGGCACCGACGTTAACTATTGAGCTAACACTCCACGCTCCACAATTATTGGTCTTGTATGTTGGTGAAGGTTGTAAAGTCTATCATAGAAAGTGCTCTGGTCAGCCTGATACAACCTATCAAAAGTCTGGTGCTATGTAGGCACTCAAAAGGATAGTACCTTGTGAGCACTGGATGTGGAAAAATATTTCAAAGTTACAGTTAAAAGTTGAAATATTCCAGTTGTATAAATATCACTACTAAAAGTGTGATAACCCAATCTGAGCACTTCCCTAGTGTTAAAATTTGTGTTTCACTTAGATAGCTTGTTGAAAGTTTTGTATGAAGGCAATTTTCCCCCTTTCTCTTTTTGGTCTTGAGGGAGAGGGGGGGGGGGGTTCTGCTGAAATGTAGATCAAGTTTTTAATTAACCTGAGGGATAGCAATACCAACTTTAGCCAGAGGGTTAAATGGTAAGTACAATTGAGTGCAGCACCCATGTCCATAGAGGGATATCTAAATAAGTATGAAGTAGAAAACATGATAATTATCTAAAGAATTGTAAAAGAGAAAGCTTGATGTAAGTCATTGTGTGTCCATTTTCATCACTGGCAAGAGTTTAGTATTTAAGCATAGTATGACTGCATAAACTATTAGCTATTAGCTTCCTACTTAAATGTTAACCTTGGTATCATTTGCTTATGAAGATGAGGTGAACAATTAAAGTCCCTGTGTTCAACCAATTGTTGTAATTATTGTCCAAAACCCTTTAATGATATTTCTGAACAATATAGCTTCTTCATGTCCCCCATTCTGCACATTTCTCATAGGATCCGATGCTATCATTCGCCAACACAAAGCGGCCTGCCTGAGAATCACAGCATTGCTAGTGTGCAGAGACCTACTGTGGATGGGGACCAGTGCTGGAGTGGTCCTTACTCTTCCAATGCCAAAACTTGGTCTCGGCTCAACCACCTTGAAAGAGTCGCCGACAGCGACCGGTTCCAATCAAGGTCACACGGGCCACGTCCGTTTCTTGACCTTTGTCGACCTCAACAATGCCTTCTCCAACAACAACAACACCAGCAAACGGATCACCTTGCCAAACGCAGCGGACAGGGTGAACGAGAACTTAGCAGATGTAGCGGTGACGAACCAGGATGAGAGGAGGAAGTCCGGATCAAGTGGGATGATGGTGATTAGTGGCGGTGATGGGTACGAAGACTTCGGGGCTACCACCCCCAATGAACTGGCTGGGAAAGAGGACAGTACCAATCATTTACTGTTGTGGCAAGTGTAACCTGCAAGGAGGAAGAACCGAAACGACAAGGGAACTATGAGGTCAGGTTGTGAGGGTAGTGTCGATCCTCCTGAAAGAAATTAAATTAACCTATCCATGTGATGGGAAATGGTCTCTATGGTGGATAGATGTAATTGGTGTTAGGGAATAGAATTGGGAGTTGGACGAAAATGCTATACTGGAAGAAGACTGAAATTGCTAAGATAAAATAGGAGGACAAATATGGGAACAGCATATTTTTACTGAGAGAGAACCTTCCTTTTAAGAATTGATGATGTCTGTCAGTAAATATTTGTATCCTTTTTTTTGAGGCTGTTAAATGTAGAGGAGTTTAAACTAATACTGTGATAGGCATTAGGATAGGATAATAGGTGCCCTAAATATGATGTGGTTATGTGTTAAAGGTATCAGAGAAATATATGAATATAAGCACCTTGATGTGCATACCGTATCTTGTGTTTAGTAATCTGAGAAGTAAATTAGCGACAAAATTCACCCTTTTATATGCCATTGAGCCTTGCTGTTAGTAGTCTACAAGTCTTGTTATTTTATGCATGTCTTTACCACATTTATTTTATTCTGTGGGTTGTAACAAAAGCAGTATTGTATTTGGAATCTTATGTGACTACTACAGAAATTTCTGTTATTTATCACACAACATAGTTTCTGTGAGCATTGAATATAGTTGGGATATGTCTCACAGGTATCAAGCATGAAGAAGAGGGGGTGGGGGTGGGTGGGTGGGTGGGGGAGATTTCAGATTCAATGATGTTACTGGCATTCTCATAATCATGATGAAGTGTAGTCAGTACTGACTTTTAAAATTAAACAATTTCTCATGGTCAGAAACCCTTATAACTTTCAAGAGGACTGCCCTTGTGTAACTGAAAACAAAATTTAGGTCACTTAAGCTCAAAGTGGCTTGATTTGTGGGATACCATGACATTAGT
Organism: Apostichopus californicus; assembly: GCA_020650975.1. Lineage (NCBI taxonomy): Eukaryota > Metazoa > Echinodermata > Holothuroidea > Aspidochirotida > Stichopodidae > Apostichopus > Apostichopus californicus. The sequence goes on from JAIPMN010020206.1 coordinate 3,687, forward strand.
GTTTGTAACCGAATTTACTTGTGCACATGTGGCTGCTTATTTTACACACATTCTAGACATCAGGCACATGTGGATCTGTCCATTGGACACACATACATCCAACATGAATATGGGTTATATTTGTTTGAAAGTGATCCATAACAGACTACTTGACAACGAGTTTGGCAAAACACCTATTGTAAGACCTTGTTGTCCATGGGACAACCAGGAAAAATCCTTAAGATTTGGCCTGGACACACCTATCACTATCCATTTAAACACACACATGAAAGTTATATGAATAAATAGATGTAGGTGTCCATTTTATACTTCATATGTGATCCATTTGACACCCATGTAACTTCCTATTAGGTAGTCATGGATTTGTTTATTGGACACAAATGTGCCTGTCTAGTAGACAGACATTTATGTGTACATTTATGTTGACTATTAAACAGTCTGTGATGTAGTTTGGTGATACAGTTTTGGTCATGAGTGATGTTTACTTCTCTGCAAGAAGTATACTGACATAAGAAAGGTTTTATCTCCACTGTTTGAATTTAAAGATGTCATAAAGACATGGATGTCGCTTGCTAAAAGCACAAAAAAAAACAGATATATATGTCTACAAGGGCACTTCCTTGCAATCCTTGCTGACTGAAAGTGCCAGCAGTCCTGTTATGTGTTGGTGCTTAACTAAATGTGTTGGTGCTTTGGTGTTGGGATGGTGCTGACCAAAGGTGTTGGTATATTGGTACTACAGAAGATACTAGTTTCATTCCCCCACTTTACTTGATCATTTTTCTGTTTGAAGATCTACTTGTGTGTGACTTCTAACAAACATTTATTCATTTGTTAGTATGAAGTTGACAGAAAGTCATATAAATTCATATGAAAGTATCATGAATTTGACACATCAAATGAGCCAGTCATGTCACATCAATTTCCATTCAAAACCTGTATTCATGGGATTTGGCAATTTTACTACCTGTGAGACTACTGAAAAGTGTTAGGCCAGTGAACTTTCTTTTTATTTCTTTTTTTTTATAATAATTGTCCTGAGAATTTTAAGACGGACATGAGAGAGTTGGTACTAGATCCATCTGTCATTATATTTCTTCTTGTTAGTTTTGTTCTACTCGTAATGACTCCAAATATCCTTGTTCATTATTTTGCAAGTGTTTTATTCTCTCTGATTTAGTTAAATATGTGCAACTATTGCCATCAGTTTTGTCAATCTATCTCTATTGATAGCAAACATTCGTGTAATATTCACCTTCTTGTATAACCCTTCTTGTAGGACCTACTCTGTATCTACCTGATACGGTTTTGTGATCATCGATGATATGTAGATTAGAGCACTGTTGTAATTATTGTGAACTTACAGGTTGTAATTAAGCCCAAATTTATGCCAAGGAAGATTTCAACATTTTGTATATTCATATTACTATGTATTGGTGTATGATTTTGATGGTATTGTAGATGTGGCTGCACCCATTCATTGTCATAGGACCATTGTCAGAGTCTCCATTTCAGTATGTCCGTTTATAGTCCTCTAACCAAGAGATTTAACAGTCATATATCTCCGTTTAAATGTTCTTCTGCTAGGTTGATGCATCAGCCACAAAAGTATGTGAATACTAGGAATTACCATTGGTCAAGGAATAAGGTGATGGGGGGGGGGGGGGTGCTGTTAGTTTTAAGAACAAAGCAACTTGAAAGATGAACTCTGAACCAAATGTGAGATATTGAGCTCACAAGCTGTTAAGCAATTAAATTATTGATATGAAATTAGAGTATGACATTCCCAGGCAAGGTGCATAGTTCAATAAGCAAATGTCAGATAATGGCATTCTCACCTCAGACCAACATCTGGTAGGAAATTGGGGAAAAACTGAAAAGGAGAATGATTTGGGGGATCTTTGTTTCTGGATGATACTGAATCATGGAAGAAGAGAGAAATTAAGTGAGTACCAGCTCCATCATTTTCAGTGTTTAACTGATATCTAACTACTCGTAAAACGCCGAAAGTGAGACGGAATTCTTCAAAGTTCATTTCTAACACTGCACTAGACTGATCATATCATTATTACCATTCTAAGTTACAGCTGGCATTATGAGCTTATTGTGACATCACAATAATAATTACCATTACTCATCTTGGTATAAACCACATCTTTTGCCTCAAGCTGTGATTAATAGTTCTATAAACTCACTTTCATTTTAAATGTCTCACTGTTACGTTTGATTTTAAATTTTTCTCTGTACAACGACTGATTCAAAATCCTCACAAAAACAAATTGTTTTATGTCAGATTTAGCCACCTCCTTTGCCTAATACAAGTTCCTCAATAATAATGACCAATCAATCAGCAATTTAATGGAGGGTGCAAACACCAAAGATGACAATTATGAGGTCTCTGGTGGTCATAAGTATTAACCTGCATTACCTATGCCAGGTGTATTTCCAAAATGATGACTCCTATCTTCCTTTGACGAGGTGCTGTAGATGTAGGTGCTGTAATGATATTTAAGCAACAAGAGTATGAACTTTGTTGTATTTGCTTTAATACTGGATTGACTTGAGGCGACCGTAGACTGATAACTAATGTACAACTTCCTTTAGTATATTGAATAATTAGCAAAGGTGCAATTTTATTCAATCTTTCATGTTTTTGATGACAGTGGGGATATTTTGGCCAAATGTGTGCTTTCTTCTTTGCATTTTTTTTTGGGGGGGGTTTTTTTGCTCTCTCACTTTTTTTCATATTCGGTAGTATTCATAGTTACAAACCACAAGATAGTTTATGTAGTAATAATATTTAAAATTATTTTATTATTAAGTCTTTCCTTAGTGTGTGTATATATCCTTTGTATGTATTTATACCAGAGCTCATTATCATAGTTAAACTAACAGATCAACTAATTATTATTTTTTGCGTGTTTGTTTTACACCTTCATTGTTTATCTCAAGATTTATTCGCAATCTTCACCATGTTTGGAGAAAGTCGTAGACAACATGGATATCATCCCAAAGGTTTTCACTTTTTTTCAGGTTTACAGGTGATGTCTCTAAACTTTTCTGCTAGCCCATTATGAAAAAAAACAATGTCCTTTGTGCGTTTCACCTGCCAATAAACACATAGCACTTAAACGTACTTATTAATATTGTCTCATAAACGTGCATCTCTATCAAGTATGATTTAACAAGGTACAGTCTTCATTTAGTGCACAACTGAGACACTTATCTAACAATACTTGTGATGTTCTGTTACTGGAGTTTAATGTGGAATCATTCATTACACAACAAACTATAATAATGAAATACATTTCTTCAAAAACAGTTATACTGAAGAGACCAAACCTGTCAGCCAGGGCCAAATCTATTTATGTCCAGGACTTTGAAACATTCTCCTGGCTTACACGCTGCTGCTATCTCTCCTTATCTTCTCTCAACCATCTTGCACATCTGGAACATCTTGTTTTACCAGTGTTCGGTTACTTTACCAGTAAGAAGCCCTCCTGATTCCTCCCCCCCCCACCACCCCCCCCCCCCCATGACAGAAAAACACACACATGCTCACAAGTAGAAGAACAAGTGGCTACCTGAGGAGGACAATTCGATGAGAGAAACTCATTATTTTGTATCCAAGAATCTGGTAAACATTACACATGGTAGGCCCACATTAAACATACAGACATGTCCTTCAGTAAAACCCTTACACTGACCTGGACAGTGTGAGGTCAGTGAACTGCTGTACTACATTAAAAATGTGTCAAAAAATCTGACTTTAATATGAAGGATAGTTAGTCCTTAAGCCTAACTTATGAAGGATAGTTAGTCCTTAAGCCTTCCTCAAAAATTGTCTAGACTCGCCACTGTCAACATTAACTTCTTTCTCAGTGAGCAGTTTGGGAAATATAAGTTTTGAAATCATGCAGCAAAAATTATATTTACTATTTTGCATCCAATGTTGGATTAGTACAGGATCAAAGTATACCCTATTCATAATTACACCTCGGTCACTTTATTTTTTATTTCTTCGCATGCAATGTAGGATTAGCACAGAATCAAAGTATACCCTATTCAGAATTACACCTCAGTCACTTCATTTTTTATTTCTTGAACAGTTTTTTCATGGAGGTATGTTCAAGTTCAAACAGTGACAACTATTGATGTTTCATCTTTTTCAAACATGTAACATATTTTAGAGAATCATGTATAAAATTGTGTATATAGTAATAGTAAACTTAGAGTATTTCACCCTAAAACCTTATTAAAAAAATTATTCAAAGGAGCTAGTCTCTGATTTAAAAAAAAAAATGCTCGTACAGTTCTTTTTTATTTAAGAAAAAGGTTCTGACATATATATGAACACAAAATATATATTTAAAACAATCAGTTGTTCCTACAATTTTTTACACTTTTGACTGTAAGCTGTCAAATAATAACCAGTGTTAACGTAGCCAACTCTTTCTTTCTGTTTGTTGTTCAGCCTAAAATTACTCATCAAATTGGTTGTAATAAATTTAAGGAAAAGAAAAGATTGTCATCTTTCGTTGTTATTGCATTGTTTTGTCAACTTAATCTTGAAATCTATTTTTAATTGTTTTAACTATTACTTAACTATCTTTTTATCCACAGGGATGTCCAATTGGTAAAAGATGTGACACCCATTGGGGTGGGAAGCAGGGAATCCACATGCATAGATGAAAAGCCTACCCCAATATTTGTTTTTAACTCCAATATTTGTTTTTAACCCCAATATTTGTTTTTAAATAGGGTTCTTATGAATGTTAATGTCTTTGCCAGAGTAGTCCCTCTTACTCTAGACAGAACAACCCTCTAGATAGTGTTGCCATATTTCTTTGATTGAAAAGAGGGGCCCAGCATCCTGGTGGAGGGCTGCATCTATTTATTTTGACTCACCCCTCTTTTGTAATCTAGTGGTTTGTGCCATTTTAGTCTGCGATTCATAAAAAAATTATTATTTTTCAACTTCACAAAGACCTTTAGAAAATCACCAGATAGTTTGCCAGCAGGAAAATATATTTTTGTTACAAAAGCTGGACAATCCCGATTAATCTGGACATATTGTAACCCCACTCTAGATAGTCTGTTACTTTGTTGGACAAAGTATAGCCCAGTATAGATAGTCTCAGTTGCTTTGTTGGACAAATGATAGCCCAGTCTAGTCTCTCTAGCTTTGTGAATGATACCCCACTATTCAAAGTCTTGCTTTGTAGGATAAATGATACCATGCTCTTGATAGTCTCGTTTGTTGAATTAATGATAGCCCAGTCTATATAGTCTCTCATACCTTCGTGGATAAATGTGCTATTCATCACAAACATATTTCATTTTGTAAATTCCTTCCCCATTTGTTGATATGTAAGACAGTAATTCTAGTATATTGTGGTTGGTTTGGCCAATACTGATTCATCACAAACATTATTTTCTTTCCAGGTTTTATTCTCTACCTTTAAGCAAAGGCAGGTGAATAACATGGAAATTTCTCAACTCAATATAAGATGAAGCATTCAACAGACGGTGAGCAACCTTGCTGCACTTCAGTAGCAAGATCTGACCCGTTTCCAGGTGAGATGCAGGACACCAAATTGTTTAGAAAAACAATCCTAAATAAATTGTTTAGGAAAACAGATCTTCACCACACTACTTTCTGACCTTCAAGTATACACTTGTGTTGAAGCATGGATGAATTCAAGGGCAACATATTATGCTCAGATGGTTGGAAAAATGGGGGGGAGGAGGAGGAATGGGAGAGGAGTATGGAGACGGAGGGGGGTTGCCATGTCATTTTCTCTGAACAGAAAACTAGGCTGACCACTTTGACCTAAACTTATGACAATTTTAATTGGCCTTTCACTACATCATGGTAAAATATAGAAAGAAATACTCGGAACTACAGCATATATTTAGCACCTGTAAAAATTATATTCCTTGCGGTTTTCCAAACGATAAGAAGAAAATAAATATCGACATATGTACATACACATCACAGAATCGTTGCTATGGATGTTTGAAAAATAAAATAGAAATATTCAAATGAATCTACCAAATAATCTAGATCTACCATCTACTTACTTAATATTTAAAAATTAAAACTTTTTCATTTAAAGTAACACCACTTAATTTCTGCTGGAAAAAATTTCTGGCTCATTTTAATTCAATTAAAAAGCTAGGCTGCTCTTTCAATTATTTTATTCTTTTTTCCTTTTTTTCTTTCTTTGTCAATTTTCGTTTAAATGAATTAGCTACCATATATATGTATTGCAAAGAGCTGAGGCTTGACCTTAAGAGAGTTTTCTATGTATTCTGTGATCTTCACTATTATCATCATCTTACTAGCTTATCCTGATATCCAGACAAGATTTTCTGTCCAACATGGCAAATGCAACACATGAAAAGCAGTACCATAAGCAATTTGCATGCGGTTCATACCAAACTGTGGGCAGTGACATTACTTACATACAACCATAAGGTATCAGGACACAAATCCTGATAGGGGATTGAAAAACAAAGTTTTAAAATGAGTAAACAAATTTTATGGGCAAACATAGGATTTGAACCTGGAACCTAAGGACTATACCCTTGTTCTTTACCAACTGAACTATCCAGCCCTGTGTTGCTGGTGATTCCTCTATAACTATTCCTTTGCTGGGAAGCCACAGAACCCAAAGGCCATGCAATCTCGTATCTCACCAGCATTTGTTAGGACACAACAAAGCAGGGCAGAGAGGACAATTGCTATAGAATTTGAACGTTTAAAATATATCTATAAAAGTTTGAACAGAGAACGGATTTGGAAATTTGGTGAATTGAAGAATACAAACTATATGATATCAGTGGAACCATTCTGTTCTAAAAACTTATGACATAAAATCATTGAAAAATACTTTGGATTCCTAATTAGATGCACAGCTCAACAATTGCAGATGATTTATAACAGAGTAATGATAACTTTGTCAAATATATCAAACGATATGCCATGTAAACTAACCAATTGAATGAACCTACAGCAAAGATTTCCAATTATAGGTTAAAACTGACCAATGACAGCTGGCTATATCTGAATATGTTAAATGTAGTAATTTATCTCTTTTTGAAGGTAATCTTGTAATAAAAGTGTGAAAAATAGTACTCTTATACAGAAGTTAACTTGTGCTTTGAAACAAAAATCACAATCACATAATTCTTACAGAAATGGGGCAAAAGAAGAACATGAAAAGGGGAATGAGGCAATGAAGGGGATAGGGATATGAAGGGGAAGGAGGGTCAATGTGAGAAAGGTTAGGAAGAGGATGGAGAAGGAAAGATGGAGGGATAGGGTGATGGATAGGGGTGAGGGATAATGGTGAGGGAGAGGAGTGGGAGAAAGGAGGAGAGAGAGGGTAAATGCTTCTAATATGGAACTTTCAGCAAATAAAGCCCCCACATGTGAAAATGGACAAATGACCTCAAAAGTTGAATGAATCATTACAACTAAGAATAAGATAATACATTTTCCCAAGTTAGTTGGTGACATTGAACTTGTTCCCCGGGGTGGTCCAGACAGAATGTGTCAAATAAGCCGTGGTTGGCCGACACCACTTTGCAAGGTTTTTGAAGCAATGTAGAAGTGATTGTAGCTGGTATTAACAGCACTTGATTCGTTTACTTAAATAAAGATCCCTTATGTTACATGCAGCACAAAGTATCTATTTGAAACACACTCAAATTGAAAAGAACCCATCAAATTTGCAAACCACTCAAAGTTGACATTTTCTGCTTCTTTTATCTTATTTGATTATCTTTAATTAAGAGCAATACTCTGCGACAGATGAAGCAGGCTTCATATATGATTTAGACTGAACATGTATGCACCACTTCAATGACAAACATACATACAGACATACAAACATACAAACATACATAGACATACAGATTATTTGGTAATAAACTTGGAATTATTACGAGTAAATTGAAAGAAGTTCCACTGTGTACATCTATTAAATCTATAAAATAACTTTGCTGATCTCTTAAAGGGATACATTGCATTTTTCAACAAAAAAAAATAAATAAATAAAATGATGAAATAATCAACTAACCGATTTCTGGTTTCTACAAGAAGTATTTGTCGCTTCTAAATCTTCATCAAGCGAGCTTTGAATACCGTCACAAGTTTGGTAATGATTGTCATTAATGCGTATGTTTAGTATTGAGTGAGCTGCTGTATCAAAATGTTATGATAATTTAAACTTGCATGTGTCAATCTGCAATACTATCATATCTTGTTCCAAATCATGTTCATCACGATATCATCTTTATATGATACCACCAGTAAAGATGCTAGCATCAGAAAATGCTGTTAGGGTGCTGGTAAGCAGGTGACTAGATTAACAAATAGTAAAGCCATACTATGCATACTATGCATTCTGGTACAAGACGGCTATGCCTACCATGACGGCCTTGACCATCTTCATCTTTCAGTTTTGACAGATTTCCTGCGAGCACATTATTACGATGATTGATGAGGTACTTGTTTTCCGCAGGAAGTAACCCCTTTGGCAAAGAATGAGCAAATGAAAGTTTCGTTTTCGTGGAATGTATAAATACAGCATTAATATCTCAGTGATTTCAAACCTACCTAATGCAACGACAAATATTTTGTAAAATCTTCAACAGAGTACTCATTTATAATATTGTCAGAAAGATACCACTGGCAACCACCTATTCTGGAGGTAAAAATATCTGGCAACTCTTATATCAGCCACAGAGAGCTACAGCATCACAAATATGCATAATTTTGGGAGATACCTTTAGTAAAGAACAGATGTTTCAACCCAAAATCAGCCTTGCTTTTTGTATGACATAAGTTGTCTTTTTATTGCCAAAAATTTGGAAAAGTTGTTACAAACCTGTAGTTATTTTTTTTAACCAAGTATGAATTGGTGGCAGTGTTTAATTAACTATTTTTATAATTCACCATCTAATTGATGATAAGATTTACCTTGGCTTTTAAGTCCAGTAAAGTCTAGTTATAAAATAAAATAGATTCTTCTGTTATGAATTCTTTCCATCTCAAAAAAAGAAGAAGAAATTTCAATGTACAATTTATGAAGGGTTTTTGCGACGAGACTGATGTATTGGCTTGATGACATGACTGAAACTACAGTTTGTAGATGGGCTGAAATAACAAAATGACTGGTTAATTAACCCATGTGACTCACTAACCAGAACCATTTGAAATAGTTGAACATCAATTCCAAACCTGAAAAAGTTATTTCTATGATTAGCTATTTTGTTCAAAGCATCACGGCCATTGACCAGAACGAACAACTTCACATGATGCAACTCAGTTACTATGAACGGGACTTAACAGTGCCTTCTGCTGTTTTATCTATTTCTGATCCAAATTCCTGACAACAGTGGAATTGTACAGACTTATCTAGGAAGAATTTTCTCTTTTTCACTTTGGGAGATGTTGGGAGTTTTCCATGGAGAATCGGCAATACTTTCTTTAGAATCAGTCCTGTCATGTGAGGACTGTGGGTACACTTGATGAATGGAGAGAGAGAGAGAGGGGCGATCCGAGGACAGGCGATCCGGGGACAGGCGATCCGAGGACAGGCGATCCGAGGACATGCCATGCCAAGTGTGTCTCTATCTTCATGCCATTATTTCCTGTCATTCAACATGGCTGCTACTATGATAATATCTTTTAACATGATATAATATTATTTAAATATTATGATGATATTAACTTTTCTAATTAGAATATCTATGCGTATATTACTCTAGTTAAAAGACTCCAGTAAATGTTGAATACTTGGCTACTTGAGCACTTGTGAGTTTTTTTCAGGTGTGAAATTTCCTAATATGATTTATATATTGTATACTTAGTGGTCACTAAGAGTTGTCTGAGGTGAAAACATGTTTATTTGTTTTGTTTTTTTGTACTAATGCTGGGAAGGATACCTGTATAATATCTACAAAACAGCACTAAAATGCACAAATATTTTCGCTTTCTCGTTATCAATTCATCATTTATTACATCAAAAGTTAAGAAACATCCTATTTGCTATTAAAGCAGCTATCATAACTTATTTGCTAGCGGGCATATATCTACGGGAAATTATGGAGATCTGATTTTAGGCCTGGTGTCAAATATTATTTCAAAACCTATTTTTATCTATCTATATGAAAGCACATTTTGTTGTTGCCTTTTTGCTTTACATGAAGAGGCACTTTTAGCTCCTATGTGTACATAGCTAAAACTTCACACTTGTAACAAGTGTTTTGAAATGAGACATAGAAACAAGAAACAAGGGCATTTAAGAAGCAGTTTGGTGAATTAACCTTAATTTGGAAGGAAATCCCAAAGTATATATCGCCAATAAGTACAAAGGACATTGACTCCTGTAATCAGATTGCAAATTATTTGCATATTTTACAAATGCATTCCTCATTATGCTCACTTACACCAACATTTGTAACCATTCAGGTAAATGTTTCCTTATAAGAACCAAATTCCAAACTGATCAGCTTTAAAGGAGCAGTCTAAATCAAAACTCCACTTTATTCTTGTTTTAATACTGAGAATATTTTGCTGCATCTTTCTTTACTGAAATAAAAAATACTGAATAAAATTTGAATATTTTCATGTCGTTGGTTTAATGATAGTGCCCCCCCCCCCCTCTCACTCACTGACTGCTATCAGAATGGGAGAGGAGCCTAATAACTTTGATATTTCAACTTGACATGAGCAAAGAAACTTTAAGACTGGGATTCGAACCAGTGTCTTAATCCTATGATATAATGTGCCAACTGAGATATCCAGCATTTGCTTTGGTGTCAATCCATGTATAAATCCACATCCATTTCACATTTTCTTTAAACCCATATATGACGAAATTAAATGTCACATAATAACACTGACTTAATATTCATAATCGTTATTAAAAACAAGACGGAAGCACGAAAAAACATCGAGTCTTTTTGGATCCACATGATGAAAAACAAATGCCTACCAATCCTCCGAGTAAATACAGCAACTTTTTGTCTATTTTAGAAATCTTAAACGTCCTTACATATATAGACATCTTTGCTGAAAAACCTTGATACCGCTGTAAGTAAAAGAAACCGATGAAGTCGTTGCCAGGGTCAGTCCGGTTCCTGGATGTTTAATTTTGCCACAAATTCAATTTTCAGTATCTGTGGAGAGATGAAAAGAAAAAGCAGGAGTAAATTTATGAAGGCCACAGACTGCAAAGGTTAAAACCATTTTAGACAAACTTTCATTTGGTTATATATGACAGCACATTAAGGGAACAATTGAACAAAATGGCAACTCTATACGGAGGACAGAAATATCTTGCACTGCAAAAGATTGCAGAGGGCAGCTTTTAGACAAAACTTTATTGAGATATTTGAGAGACCATCGCTGAGATACAGTGGTGGCTGGTGATAAAACATCAACACAGAGCAGAGAAGTATTATCTTAATATCTTACTCCCAACTTGTTTGAAGGCTCCAGACCTCTTTGTTACTCCAGGAAATGCATAAGCGTGACTGGTTTGTGATGTCATTATGACACATATGCTTCAAAAGCTTTTGCCGTCTTTTAACAATCTTTGTCATTCATCTCTCCTTCAATGGTTTTAACTTGATATTGTCTGCTGAGCTAACAACGTTTTCTCCTTTTAAAGGCTTCTTCAAAATAATTGTTTTCCTTTTGTGAGAATATTATCTTCCTCTGTTCATAGATGACTTTGACGGTGTGAGAAAAACAATGAAGTAAACTTTGTAACTTCAATGCGATGTTACATTTTGTTTCGTTGTTAAAATTATTCAAACTATTGCAGCCGAATACTTTCATAAAATTTCATACAAAGTTAAGAAATCTTCTTTCGAAGGATAACACTTTATGAAGAAACATTATACACCCACTGATACAAAAAAGTAGCAGTAAGTTTTCAACACATTAAAGTTCTCCCACACTATATGTTCCCCTAGGGCATACGTTTACCAGGGAAGGTTTTGGCAGGTCTGCGTCTATTTTAGGCAAAATTAACCACATTTATTCCGCGAACGCCAAGGGCTCCTCCAGTCCATCAAAGTAGATAAAAATGTGTTTGGCATTCAGGCCCTGAGACCAGTTTTCTCAGATACCACCCTCCTCAGAGGCCTCTAACAAATCAATAGGAAACCCATCAGGCAAAACAAACTTGTCTTAAAGGAGCATATCAAGACAAGAGATTTTGCCATTTTATGACTTCTAAAGACTAAATTGCCAGGGAAGCTGAGAATGAATTGATGGCACTATAGCTATTCCTCTATGGCAGTTTAATCGGACACAGTCAACGATGAGGTGAGTACTGTACAATCTTTACTTGTATCATAACACAATGTTTCTCCATACTTACATATTCTTCCATATTGCCGGATTCACATTTTTCTTTACATAGAGTCCAGTTCAAGCCTAACTTGTAGTACAATCTTCTATTTTCCAATTCTAGTACCTTCTTGATCATATGTTTCGTCTGAAAGGAAAAGTAACGGTTTTATTCGTTTTAATGACATCATAATTACTATGATAGATATCAGTATAGATACTATGATCACTATTATAGATATTATGATCACTATTATAGATATCCTTATCACTATTATAGATATTATGATCATTTGTATAGATATCATGAACACTATTAGAGATATCATTATCACTATTATAGATTTTATGATCACTATTATAGCTATAATTATCACTATTATAGATATCATTATCACTATAATAGATTTCACGATTACTATTATAGATATCATAATCACTATAATAGATTTCATGATTACTATTATAGATATCATTATCACTATAATAGATTTCATGATTACTATTATAGATATTATTATCACTATTATAGATATCATATATGTATCAGATGCAATACTCACCCTTTTAGTAATGTGTATTGTTGGAGCTAAGGAACAGCCTAATGTACAACAACAGCAGAGACAGCCACACACCAGCCACTTGACATTCATCGGCATGGTCTTCCTAAGAATGCTGTTGACTCGATCTACAGTTGCCTTGTACTCCTCAGGAGCAAGCTACGAAAGGTGTAAAACAGAGGACAATGTCAATAAATGTTATATGCAAATATATATAAGAACAATGAAAGAACATTTATATATGAATATATATGACACACATGATAGGACAGATGTCTCTTGTGTCCATTCTACCATTTGATCAATTTTGTTTATCATATAATTTATGCACAGTTTAATTTACATAACCCAATACCCTGAGAATGTAGTGAATATTAGGCCCAACATGGTTACTAAAATGTGAATTCAGTAAGGAAGGGTTATATGAATATGATGACATTTCTCTATAGTAACGGCTGGCAGAGTAACACAACTTGATGTTTAGCTGCATCCAATGATAGTCTGGATGTAAAACCATCATACATTGCAATACTATCAAAGTCAGAAAACATGTTCTTTTGCATATGAATAAAAGAGCATCCTTGAATGGACATTCAACATCATTTGTCCTTGATCAGCTTGTGATACATGGTAAACATCTTGTTTGAGGCCTAAAAAGTCTTGTGTTTTCACAATGAGTTGTGTGCTGCATCTGAAGAACTAACTAACTGGTTTACGTGTTTAAGTTAGACTATGTAGTCCAGCCACTTACATTAATGAACCCAGGCTCATACGATTACAGGGTTTTTCTAATACAGTCAAAAGTGGTATAGACTCACAATCTGGACTGCAAGCAGTGATATTAATGGTTTACAATACATTAAATTAATCTTCTGCCTTCAGTTATCATTTAATCTTAATCTCCAGTAATACTGGATCAAGCTATTCAAGCCTCTATCTTGATTTAAACTATTGTATAGAACCTTAACATTAAAACATAAGACACTTCTTAAAAGCCTAGACTACTTCCACAAATAGTTTGTCAGTGACTTAGTCAACCTCTCCTGTGAGTCACAGTTTAAAGAATACAAGTCATTTGAGCCATTTAACTCTTTGAGGCACATGCCAAGGTCCGGAAAGATGTTTGTATTGACTCAAGAGAGAGAGTGGTAAAGCGACTTGGATCTGATGATTACTGCTTGTTGATCTTACCTTGGCAGCTAATACTGGTGGAAATTCTGAGTTGTATCTATGACTGAGGCCAAATCTGTAAAGATGAAAGATATTTTTTTAAATGTGCCTGATGCTAGGGTGCCAGGCATCAACTACTGTACAAGTAGTAAAATCTTTACCTCTATGGAACTACCCACATGTAGACATACAGGCAGTGTAATAGCATGCAGTGTCAAAATAAAAGTATGAGCTTTCATAACTATAAAGATTCTGGATAGCTTGTTGGCCAGACTGTACAAGTGGCATCTACACCTAATGCAGGATGGTAACCGGTAACTTCACAGAAAATAATTGTTTTTTTGAAAGACAAGAGTAATGACAGTTTCTCAGATCTGTTTTTTTATTTTATCCTCAACTATATGATTTTATTAATGGCTTCAGGGAATAATTTAGTGTTCAAATGTTGTAGTATAATTTTGTCTCTTATAAAACACTATGGTTCCAGTGTACAAATACTGCTATATAGTATATATACATCTTTGTATAGTAATCTGACTATTTGTGATACCATTAATGGCTTCAGGGAATAATTTAATGTTCAAATGTTGTAGTATAATTTTGTCTCTTATAAAACACTATGGTTCCAGTGTACAAATACTGCTATATAGTATATATACATCTTTGTATAGTAATCTGACCATTTGTGATACCATTAATGGCTTCAGGGAATAATTTAGTATTCAAATGTTGTGTAGCAGTGTTTTCGAATTTTGTCTCTCATGAAACACTATGGTTCCAGTGTACAAAAGCTGCTATATATAGTACTGTATACATCTTTGCACAGTTTGTATAGTAATCTGATCATTTTTGCTTGCATTTTGTGAAACCAGATCAATTATTCCCTGGGCTTGATCAGATTCTGGCAATATGAGATTTATACCTGTAAAGGCTGTGAGTACAACACCCCCGAAGTACCAAGTAAGGTATATATATTACCCATAATATTACATTAAAGTTTATTAATGTAGTATTATGGTAAATGGGTGAAAAATTCATGAAAGTACCTCTGTTAACAAATCTGATTGTTTTCTGTATCACTGTATAGATCTTAGCTTTTTGCAAAGAGTCTGTATGGACTAAAATTGTGTTCAAAAAGGTGGTTACAACTTGACTTAACACAACAACTATGGTACATATAACAGGCCTCGAAATTCAAGCTATTTACTGGTTAAATACCAGTGGATTTCTCTGTTTTAATAATCCATTAACACTCATGAAGTTGTAAAGGGCTAAATACACTGCTGATGCATTCATACTATGGGGAGAGGTTTCCAAAAAGTTAGGAGATATTTTCCAATGATTTGAATGGCTGACAGTCCACAACAAGCTGTCTGAAAATATTTTAGTACTTCTGTACTCATTGCACACGAAGCCCTTTGCCGAGATTTGATCACTGTTGCGCTGCTTTCACTGTGTAAAGACTATGATCAGCCTAATGCATGGGTTACTGAGAAAAAATTAATAACATTTGCTATTTTGTCACAAAACTTGGCAAATGGCAATGATACTGTCAGCAGCAGTACTGATTTATCAAGAACTTGTAATACAAAAAACAACAGAATGATCACATTTCTGTTATTTCTATCACTTTGCACAGTGTTTTTATGATTCAATTTTGAAAAATTATGTCAATTCTTTCTGTCATTGCCTTCAGGCCTTGTCTTATGAGGCATATGAGTGCGATTGCATGCCTAAAATGACTGGGAGAGGTGATATTTATCGCACACCACATAGCAGACCTAAACAAAATTGATAAATAATTTTTCGTACATCTGTGATTTACATTCTATTAAGGCCTTCACAAATACGCTCGCCGACTCGCCATTGGTGTGTAGAATTTTGGCTTTGGAGAATAGAAACCTGCACGACCCTTGACATTTTGGCAAATTTGAAACAACTGTAAGTTGTAAACTGGTCTCAATGGGAATTAACTGTATAAACTGGTTCGCTAATTGTACACGTGTGCAATACATACACAGGAATTTCTCATTTACAGTGGTTGTTCACAAACTTCAAAGAGAACTTCCATTCCATTTTGAGCACATCTTGTTAAATCTACCATTGCCAATTAAAACCGAGAGGGGCTTGAGATTACGGAGTACATAATGTATTTTAAACGTAATCATAATCATGTAGTGCTCATTTATTCATTTCTAGGCCAATTAAACAAGTTTGTTGAATATCGATATCATGACGGCTTTATCATGCTCATACAACCCCTAAAACCTCAGTCATGTACACAGTACTATAGTGACCCTACTGCCCTAGTAGTCTTCTTACAATGAACATGTGGCAAGCCTATTTAAAACAAATTTTAAAACTAAATTACTTCAAATTACAAATCTCTTTAACAATTAGTAAGTTAGTAACCACTAATTGCTCAGTTATGCAGTATTACAAATCCATGAATTAATGACACAAGACCCTTTTAGAACTGATATGAAATATCATCAAATCCACAAGTCCTGATTACTTGTCATTTTGGTAAAACCACTTTTTGTAAAGAATTTTTCAGATTCTCACGAGTTCCATATCAGTTCAAGTTGAAGATAGATGCCTTTTCAACCTTGGATTTTCATCACATCAAATATCACTTTGGTCTAGGTAGTGAGATGGAGTAATAGGGACTTAATTTAGTGAAAAAACAAATAGAATACAAAATTGAAAAGTTGCAATCAGGTACATTTGACTTGGCATACTTACCCACAGCTAGCTACTGTAGTACAGGCATAGTCACTACTAATGTAGGTCATGTGACCAGTGGTGTCTTGTATACAGAATAATAAAATACTTAGAGCTCGAAATAATACAGGATCTATGTCCTTTCTGGAGTCTCTACAGTGTAATGGGTTGTAGGATATGAAGCCACTCGTCAAAGCGTGAACTTACGTTTCACGTTTAAGTTTCTTTAAAAAAACTGACAACTAACAAGTATTTCTGCATAGATTTATAGGAGCAATTGCAGAATAACCCGCAACTCACACCCACAGGGCTTTTTCAGAATGACATTAAATTGTTAACTATTGGGACTTCCTGTCACAATCTTTGAGATTCAAGAGTAGTGGGGTATGCTGCAATTAAGTGGAATTTGTAGGTTCCTCTCAAATATATGACACAGGGCTGAATAGACAATAAATACGAGGTTAACTTATTTTCATCCCCAAATACATGAGCTGGTGGTAGAAGAAATTTTGTCATGTAGACAATAAATTTACATACAAATTATAATTAGTCTATCCAAGCAACTTTTACTCAAGCCAAAACCGTGCAGCTTTACTTAGAGGACAACACATGGATGTTTCAAGGCGATTATTTTCACAAAGACTGCCATACTTGCAGCAGCTATCCATATACAGGTTTCACCCTCAGACTAATATTATGTCGACGAATCGACTCCAACGTTTGAAGTCCTTGCGGTTCTCTGCAGGCTTGCGTATCAATGTATTCATCATATATATGCAACGTCCGAACTTAACAGAGCGGTACTGTACTGTACGTTAGTACAAGTTAATGTATGTGGTACTAGTTACGCTAAACCAAACAAAAGCGACAAGTGGCAGAAATGCCTACTACGAAATCGGGCAAAGAGTACTAAAACCTCTTTAATACCACTCCAAAATACTCACACTGTAAGATGACCTGAACCTCTAATGAAAATTGGATCTGGAACATTCGTAAAGACATAGTTGTCGACAAAAGCAGTGCTTTCTTCGCCATCATCCTCGTAAGTTATGGCATCAAAATCTGCCATATTCTTAGAAAGTGCCAGGAAGCTAATACACTAAAAATTATCAGCGAATGTCAGGATACTAAGTTCCTACTGATACTACTTCCTATCAATAGTCTTTAAATTTTTCTAGTCTTTAATAATTATATTACTCGTTGAGTTTTCATCAACAAGTATTCACAGCCTCTAAAATCAACAAGCATACACACTGAAACAAATTACAGGTGTCTGCTTTTGTTTGTTCTTGAGGCATTTAAATGACGTCATTGTTAAAACAAATAGGTCACAAAGTACTTTGCATTTGCATTTGCGTCAACGTTAGTCATTGCAGTTGGGAAGTATATGAAACACAGGTTGGAGCGAATTTGTGGTCGCGTTAGAACGACCACCAAAGAAATTGGTGACTCCCGGCAAATTTCCCTCATATATAAGCCTGAAGCAAACAAGTGTCTTAATTTTCATCCCCCGTAGTATAAAAGGGACTGGAGACGGGCAGAGAGGGGGTGGGGTGCTTGGTGGTTAGCTTGGGGACACGGTGGCCCGGAATAAGTGGGGTCCCTAGAGCGAGCGGAGCCAACAATTCCGAGCGTAGCCCGAGAGGAGGTTGGTAGTATCTTTGCTGACCATGGGCTCATTTGAGTGTGGACAGTTTACTTATCTAGTGTTAGACAATTGACTTTGTCATTGACAATGCCAAACTATTGACAAAACATTATATTAATTTTTCAAGTCTAAAACATTGGATAGTCGATAATTTTGAAAAGAACATGGAAAAATGTCGAGGTTTTGTTAACTAAGTGGCATATTTGTTGTAAATGATAGGTGTAGGGTGTACAGCCCACCCCCCCCCCCATTTCCCAACTCCACACAAGTATGGTAGTTATTAGAACAAATTTGTGTGTAGAGTCTGCGGGCCTAATTATAGTCCTGATGTTTAGCATAAATATGCCTCAGAATGCACTATTCACGTGTAACTTATTTCTTAGGGTAAAATCCACAAATTCCCTGCACTACATGGGACTCGAACCCAGGACCACATTCCTCCTTTTACATATCATGGATCCGCCCCTAGAACATATCGGACCGAACTTGGCCCATGATACGGTTCCCACATCTTTCTTACCATATTAAACCTGCAACTTTTGAACGCAATGTGCTGTGTTTTATATGCTCGGGCCTTTAACTTGAAGACATCGGGCCTCGTAGCTTGTTCCATTTAAATCCCCTGGCGTTACTTCGCTGGGGACGAGGGGGCTTCCTAAATAGTTGGACCATACCGAGAGAAAAAAATTGTATGCCTATACTTCTGAAACGTTCCGTCTGACTGTGAATTAACACTGCTAAAAGTTTTCCGAAATATAGTACCGTATCTTGGAGTTCCTCTTACCGTGTTTATTACTGTCACACATAAAAGGGTCATATATGATTGAATGTTTCACTGACTGAGGGAAATGATTTTGATGCTTGAATTGAAATGCTCAAATTTGAACATAATTAACCATTAGTTGACCTTCTAGTCAGCATACTTAACAATGCTTCTTGACAGTTTTACGTTCACTGAAAGCCTGAAAGGGGAACTCTTTTTCTTTTCTTTCCCCCCTTTCAAACCAGAGCCAAACATAGCCGTTTTGCCCGTTTCAAACGTAAAAGTGGGGGCGCTGGATACATATGACTTTCTGGTTCATGAAATTTCTGGTTCAAAGAACAAAATTGACTTTCTGAGACCGCTGGGGGAGGGCAAGTGTTGGCTGATGGCCGTCCTGAGATCTAAAGGGAGTGTGTCCCCTTCCCAGAAAATAATTGTTTTGTTATGGGGAATAACATGCAAAAAAGGTGCTTTATTTCCATCAGTTTGATGACAAAATATGTGTAAAACAAGTTTCCCTTTATTCGCGTGGGTTATATTATTGTTATAACATATATGCCATTTGGAAAACTCTCATTTTTCTTCCGGTGGAGAACTGCTCCACCCCCATGCCCGATGGTTTCCATTTATGCAAGTTTCATTGTTTTAATGTACCTTTTTATTATTGTGGAATGAAGGCTTTACAATACAGAAAAAAGGGCAAATAGCACGCATATAGGCCTACATCAGGAATTTCTTTATAGACTTACACATTAGAAATTTATCATTTGCGGATGCCCCCACATGTTACCTATATTCAAATTTGCATAAAACCAAGTGTAGATTTCCATGAGTATGCCCATTTGTACTTTCAAGCTAGATGTTGAGCATAGAGAAAATGAACACAATCCTTCCGACAGCTCTCTGTAGGTAAGTTGCACATTTAACCAAAGAATTTCCAAAACAGCTGAAATCACCTGGCAATTCGTTGTATCCTTGAAAATCGCTTCGGAGACATGTCAGGAAAGTATACAACCTGCTACACCCCCCCCCCCCCAGTAGAAAAATACATCCCTATATAGACATTTTGTTTTCACTGTCGAAAACATAATATCATTATTCACATTGTATAACGCAAATGATCTAAATACCTCACTATTCATTGATTTTATGGTTGGGCTTTGCTAATTGAATGTCAGTAGAACAGCTTTTAACTGATTGAATAAATCCTGAAATAAATATACTACAATTTATTGTTCCAATCTCACCCACGAAATCTGAACCGTAAAACTATAAACGCCAAAGTGACAACAAACCGTGCTGCAGGGTTTAGATACAGTGAATATCATGTATACCTAAAATCTCAGTCTTACAATGAAGGTATATAATTATGTTCAAGAGATTTCTCCATCACTATCTGCTATATGATAAGTCTCTGCCGACGATGTCCACTATACGAGTCTATACAATATGTTCTAGTACCCCTCTTAACCCTTCCCTTTCGGTTCCCAGATTTCTCCCTTATATATCCATCTCAGGTTTGCTTTTTTAAATTTACAAGTGCATGATAATGTTATACACTATACGTATAACCCTATGAAGAGACCCTTAGCATCTCTATGGCAACAGTCGTATTCTTGGTTTCTGATAGGCCTATACAAATACCGTTGTTATATTGTTGATCGGTTGTGACGACATCTCTGCAGTCAAATCAATTTTCATGGTAAACTTTCTTTATATTACATTAATTTCCGGTTATTTCCGTTCTCTAAATTTCCATTGTATCTTCATTTAAGAAAGTTATAGACAAACAGCTTATTCAGTTTGTGATGTTTAAACGTGACGAATGGAATAATGACTCAATTAAAGATATTTTTTAACACAATATTAGTGATGACGTAATGATTGTCAAGTTTGATCATTCCTGCTCAAATCCAATGCCACCTAATTAAGGGAAAGAACGTCAGGAATGTATTGAGCTTTCACTTTACATTAATTTTTTACTAAATTTTTAAGTGAGTAACAATTGAACTGTATTCCAACTCACTGATTGTATGCAGAGGCCGTGTCGAGGTATAGCCTGGCCATCTTGCAATATTCGTTTATATTGACCCCGTGTAAACTGGCTTCCAGGCACTTCGTCGCTTGGTCAGAGGCGCCGAAAGCACGATCATGTTGAGGTGTACAAGCCCGTACCGATTTCCTCCTGGTCGCGAGAGGTGTATAGTTCCGCCCCTTGTTTCAAGGCCCCAGCGCTCGCGGTTGGGTCAATGAGCTCGGGTAGCAATTTACCCCCCCCCCCCCCGCCCCACCCTGTTCGCCGCTGTGGCACGTATATGTTGCATCGGCAAGGCAATTATATATACTTTGGAAAGCTGAATGCGTTAAAGTGAGGGATGACTTTGAATGCTTGACTAAGTACCCATGGAGTTTGACCCCCTCCCCCCTCCCGTCCTCCTTGCGCACACCACTGATACCAGCGTTTCGTATATGCCTATATAGGTTGCAGAATCCAAATCCCTCGATCAGTCAGTCGACGGTGTCTTGACCGCCGCGGTTCCAAAATGACTGTGTACGGTCAGACACGGTTAAATTGTTTTCTGTATTGAACCAGGGAGTTGCTATTGAAACTCCCTGATTGAACCTATACATAATAACATTTGCATAGAATATGGCCTTGTAATGCAAACTTGTGATTTTTCTTCGAAATCGGATACTTTGAAAGATAGTTTTCAGTTTCATATCGTTCACTTTACAAAGCAGTCAAATCAACAAGTTCATGCATATTTACCGGCGAGAATGACCCGAATGAGAAATTTTGAACTAATTATATCAAATGTGACAATGTTTGGGAAGTTGAATATCGAGTTTGATCTAGAAAACCATCCAAGATCATCAGCAATGCCCTCATGAAAATATATGCTAGAAATTCAGATAATGGTCACCGATGATCAAATTTCAACAAGCATGTTAACACATACCGTCGTTCTTATAGTTATCCACACATGCACTGAGACATTGATAATAATTTGCTTATGTTTTAATACAGCGTCATCCAATGGTGCTCTGCTATTTATATGAAGTCAACCAGAACATACCATTCATTGTAAGTTATTGAGATTACGTTGCAGAATTAAACACATATAGGCTACATTAATATTTCCCACTGTAACTGGAACAGCTAATAAAGCATTAGAAGTACTTATGCCCCCCCCCTTTTTTTTGCTTGGAAATATCAAGAGTGAAAAAACTCGCTGAAAATCACCCTTTAAGTAACCATGTTGAAAACTGGCAACTCTTCTATATGCACTGTAACAAACCATGAAGTCGAAAATGTCGGCAAACGGTATGAGTTGTACCCGAAACTCAGGCCTATCCACATGATCATATACAGTCTAGCTTGTCATAGGGGTACACATTGTCAGTCCGACACGTTTTCAGTCCGAAAATAAAATACACGTTTTTAGTCCGAAAAAACGAGTTTTCAGTCCGACACGTTTACAGTCCGACACGTT
This sequence comes from Apostichopus californicus, assembly GCA_020650975.1. Classification (NCBI taxonomy): domain Eukaryota; kingdom Metazoa; phylum Echinodermata; class Holothuroidea; order Aspidochirotida; family Stichopodidae; genus Apostichopus; species Apostichopus californicus. The sequence goes on from JAIPMN010020206.1 coordinate 26,419, forward strand.
TTCAGTCCGAAAATAAAATCCACGTTCTCAGTCGGAGCCTAAATATATACTGTTCATTATATATATTGGCCTATATATTATTATATTATCATTATATATATATA
>JAIPMN010020210.1:0-11930 GCA_020650975.1 Apostichopus californicus
TAGTCTTAAATCCCCCATCCTCCCCCCCCCTCCCCCCCCAAATAAAAATGCATACACATAGGAGCTTCAAAAGTGATAGAAAAGTAACTTTCTGAATATTGGGCTGCATTTTAGTAGTGAATTGAAGTTAAGTCTGTGTAGCGCATGCTTTCACTGTAGTACATTAGCATATATGACAACGTTAACTTGTCAAAATTAAAATTCTGAATGCATAAATTTCAAAGAAATGTTCATCTTAATTGCCACTATATGATACATACACGCACTCACATGCAGCTTTCCCAGATGCCAGATGCAGTCATAAGCATTCCCCTAAGCTTTAACGAAAAAATTCACATATATATATCTTGAACAGACATGCCGTCAGGACGAAAGTTTTGACCTAGCGGTGCGGAAAATTTTAAGAACGACTCTGCCTCCGAAATGGCCCTTTATTAAGTCAAGAAAAGGTCAGGGGTTTGAGCAGGAGACAAACAGTCCACTTTAGTTTGTAAGCAAATAGGACAATATTACCGAGAGGAATTGGAAGATTAGGTGCACATGAAAGCGTACATACTGTATATATATAAAAGACTTTAAAACATTCAGGAGAGGTGCATTATGGGGACTTGTTAGTTTTATTATGTCTCTTTCGTCGGGGTAAAAGCAGAATCGTGAAAGATCAAAGACTTTATAGCCAGAGTTGTTTATTGTATGTTTACGTCGTCAAAGTGTAACAGGAAGAAAACATTGTTGCTATTTATTTTAGATCATACATGCATGTGAAAAAGTATAAATTGTTAGTCATAACAATGTACTATTTATTCCCTAGCTGGATGTCAAAAGCCATTCTTCCTTTTCATTCTTCGTGTAGTGATTGATATGTAGAGTGGTTAAAATGTATTTTTGTTAAAGATAATATTATATAGCAAGAAAAATTACCAAAACAGGTTTTAACAGGAAGTGTGGTCATAAGCACTTCTGATTTTTCACAATTCACACTTTTTTCACAATTCACACTTTTTTTCACAATTTCAAATTCACAACTTTTAGAGAAAGTTTAATTGTTGTCCTGGCTGCCTGCTCTTCATTTAAGGTAACTTTAGGCACAATGTTAGTCTTGGTATGTGTCATAGCCCAAGATAAAAGGAAATTATTGGGTGTTGGAAATGTTTTTATACATATCTATTCTGGTTTTTAAGATACTGTATATTGAGCTGTAAACTAAATGCTAAATATCTGGACTGCTCCTTTTAGGCTTAATTGATTATGATGTGTATCTAGTCCCCCAGACTTATAGCCTACACAATGTTAATAATCCATTGTTTTAAACATTGTAATCATCGACCAAAATGTATCCGTTTTATAACATATCATTTAAATAACAGAGCACAATCCCCTTGGATATCCTTCAATACCATTGCTTATAAATATGCTAGAAAAGTCCAAAAATGGACACTCATATTCAGAAATTCTCGTGGCCAAAAATCATTGCAAGTTCCCACCGACATTTTCCCGAATTACAAAATACGCAAATATATAGCAGTTACTGTGTACATGCTTTGGGGAGCAGGCAGTCCCCCAATAAATATTTGCCAATCATATTTAAGTAGTAGTAATATGGGGCTTTCGTTAGGTAGGCATGCAATGCCAATCTTTATTGACTGAACGATTGTCACCCATTCACCGATGATGCGTTTATATTCTTAACGTCCAAATGGTTAAAAAATGTACAGCAGTACATGTTTTCTGTTTTCAATTCTATACTACTAGTGCTCAAATGGTGAAATTCCACTGATATGTAAGCCAGCATTAAGATTTCAAGTCTTGCATATACAAGCGATCCCTAACTTGTTTTGAGATCATTAATTGTTACGATAAGCGACACTGTATTGTATACCAAAACATCGCCTGCAGCCATATCACAAAATGTGTGCATCAATCTCTGCATTCCTCAATTTCATATATTCTCCGATGAATCGATACCTTGCCAAATATTCGAGATGTGTATCATAAAGCTTCTGATTGTTTACATTGTTCCAATTTTCCTGTGACCTTATTTTGCAAATGTGGTGTGTATGATTAGAAGATCGGTGGTATTGATTCTATGACCTTATTTTTCTTCTCTCTTTTTATTTATTTTTTTTGAGAGTGAAACGTGGTTGAAGTGGGAGAGCCAGGCAACGGTTAAGAGAGAGCTGCGAGAAGAGTTTAAGTTTGCCGTAAAATGTCAATATGCAGAGTTGTGTAACGAACTTCATTAACGAGTCCTCCTACTACGGTTAGTTTCCATTGCTCCTCTCGTCATAGACACGAAGAGCCTTCTTCTTCGCTGTGCTGCCTTACAGTGCGGTTCGGCAGAATTTTCCACTAGAGGAGAAAAAATCAAACGGTACCTCTCGGAATGAACCCAGACAGATGTCATTATAGCGATGACGTAAATTCGAAAGAAACTAGCAACAACTGACAGAGAGAGAGAGGTGGAGAGAGAGGGAGGAAGGCTAGTCCCTTGTGAGTGGCAAGCAAACACTGGGCAATAAAAAGTTTGAAAAAATTATTACTTGTGTGGTCAAGAAGATGAGAGTAACTACATAGTAGTGGCTAAAAAGGGAATTCAAAAAGTGAACCTGTTGTCAAATGTAGAAGTTAATTACAAAGCTACTGACAGAATACTTTGTTGGGGAGGAGGTTCAGAAAGTTTCAATTTTTTTTCGGGGTTTGGTTTGTTTTTGTTATTCACTTCTTTCTGATTCTTTATTCTTTTTCTTTTTTCTTTGCTGGGGGGCGGGGAGGGGGGGGGAAGAGGAGCAGCCAGTTGGTAAATTTGGTAAATTTGATGTACTGTTCAACCGAGAGAAATAGCAATGCAGTACTTTCTCTCCATCTTGTAAGAAGCGGGTTTTTTATTGTAGCAATTTAACCTTCCAAACCTTTCCGTGCCTCATGAAGAATAAAATACGGAGTTGATAATAACTAGCAGTGCAAGGTTGGCTTTAAACAAATTCTGTAAACTTGTCTGTTAGGATATTACATGCATGCATCAACAAATTTAGGCCTAGATATGGAAGATTAAAAGTTAAGAAATTATGAACATTTACAGTTTGTATCTTGTTTAGCTAGATGACACTGCAGATACCTCACTCTCCCCCGGTTATAATTCGACCCAAGAGTTGAATAATTGAAAATTATGTCGTAGTCTACCATACAGGAACCGTACAAGAACATCATTTGTATAGCGTGTGCAGCACGACCCAGGACCTCATACTTAAGAATATTGGCAGTACAGTAGGCCTGCAAGAAATTTGCATATATGCATATTTATATGTATACTCTAAAGGCTTGTCACCAGTCCAGTTGTATTTCCAATTTAGTTCGTTTTGGTCTACGTAGTTTTATGAAGTTTGTTGCAGCTTCTTGGTCACCTCTAGGAAGATACCTGATATCTTGTCATTGATACCGTACTCTGTAGGTCAAACTTGCATCAGGATAACGCGGTGTCAGAAGTGGGATCCTTTTTCGCAGCACCATTATTTTATTTTTTTTTCTGTGAGCAATAACAGAGTGATGTTGATATTCAAAATTGTTCCTTCTCCAATCAGTTTGCATGGCTATAGTTATAATCATCAATTTAGTAATATTTCCATACTTTTAATTCCTTTTGGAGATCCAGGGATATTCAGTATGACTGACTGCAAAACTGTCTGTTACGCAACTGCGTATTGTGGGCATGGATGATTTATGATTTCCCCTGACAGACTTATGACCCGAAGATTTGGTCCGTTGGCTCTGCAGGCAGTCGTCTTATATGAAATGGTCAGCAATTTTCAAGCATATTAGGATAAAATCATCAGAGTGTTGGGGTAATATGCCCTTTCCTGTACATGCAATCTTATACATCTTTCTTTGCATGGAAAAAACCCATGGGATATTGTTTGGAAGATATTTTTAGTCTACTTAATAGTCTTGTTTACCTTTGGAAATTTAAGAATGGTGTTGTACACTAAGTTTTATATTTCCCTGCAAATATTATGACCCATATCATTTACCCTGTGATATCCTGTGATATTATTAATTTTAATATATTAAACGGAGCAAGAGTTTTCATAGAGCTCTGTTAATTTGGGAGGGAGTTGTTCTTGGCAAATGTCATTTATAAGCCAAAGATGAAAGTTGGGTCTGTGTCTCCTTTAACTTCTTAATTACCATAATTTGTTTGCATGTACTTTAAGATTACCATGCAAGGGTAGGAGACGTGTATATGTTGACGTAAATATAGGTGAAAGGTATCAATTTTCACAATGGTTTTTGTTCTAATTCAGTCATTACTATTATGGAAAAATGAGAAATATCATTTAGTTGAGAGAGAAAACAGTACCTTGACTGGCTTAAAACCCATTTTTTTTAATTATATGACTGCATAATTTTGAAACTCTTTCGTGATTAAATTACCTTGTCTTTAAGTGCACGATATTTAAGTTATTAAAGTAAACAACGTCCCTATGTTTCCCTCCATCCCTCCTCCACCTCCACCCTCTCCTCTCCCATCCTCTCCTGCAAAAGTGAGATTGTAAACAAAAAGAAAAATTGTAAACATTTTGCAGAGCCATAAACGAATATATACGTAAGCACACACAAGCAGGAGCTGCATATATATGCCTTTAATCATATATATATATATATATATATATATATATATATACTGTAGACGTGGTGTTGACACATATGTACTGCAGCAGTATCTGAGGCTTGTGATGTCGGTAAAAGCAGGTAATTGGTTTAACAGTGCTTACTACACTTTGGCTGTATAATGAGTAAGAGGTTGAGTCATGTTCATCACTATTGCCGTAGAGACTGACGACACACAGCCAAACGAGCGTTATCAGTCCGGCAATGCTTGTTTCCTTAATTTACAACATCGGCAGAAAAAAAAGGAACCTTTTTACGGAGAGAGAGATCTTGTTTTGCCTAAACGTAATCCGAGTCGATCGCGGAGCGAGAGCTCTGTATACATATATATACAGCCCCGCATCGGCGGAGCGAACCTCGAATGCAATTTAGGAGATTCTCAATTTAGTCTGATAATCAATAGAATATGTGTGACTTTACAAACCGGCTAACCCCCTGCTAGTTGGGAATATGGCAGTAAGAGTGTGTACTGTTTGTGCTGTGGCTGTAGTTTATAATGCATCTGGAGCAGTAGTACAGTAGAATACATGTAAATATTCGATGCTACGTGCGTGCGCTCGATAGCTGTATCTGCTACCACCGTCATGCGTGAGGTGGATGCATGTAGGTGACTTTTGCAATTATAATGCGGTAATTGGATTTACTGTGTGCATGAGCTAAGTGCATGTCACAATTAGCACTTTATGATGAGACTGTATGTGGTCGCATCCTGTTCACGTGAGGTGTACGTATGAACCATGAAGTACACTAATTGCCGTCAGAGACCTCCCCCGGTATAGCCTAAATGAATGACACTATTTGGTTTAATAAAATCTTAAGTATCGTTTAGGATTTTGTCCATTCTCCCGCGTCCATCCCGTCATTTTTAATGAAAAAGTCAGTTTTCACCATATGTAAGTTATATGAAAAAGAATGTAAATATATACTGCGAGAACATACAGGAACTAAAACGCATTTCTAGACTTTACTCATAAGCCCACATATTGCTTTGAAAAGAGGGTGGTTGGGTTGATGGATGGATGGATGGATGGGTGGGTGGGTGGGTGGGTGGGTGGGTGGGTAGGTAGGTAAATGGATGGGATGCATGGATGATGGGATGGGATGGGAGGCTATTTCCAACTAACAGTTTAAACTGAACCCAATCACTCATGATTTAGACTGAGATCTAGCATATCTTTAAGGTTTATAAATATCATGAAAACCAAAATAGAATTATGACACATTCCTCAGATGTTCCTTTAGAGTTGCATATTTTATTTGGGTTATTGCCAAATGTGTGTTTAAACTGAACCCAATTACTCACTCATGATTGAGATTGAGATATAGCACCTTAAAGATGCTATTTTGGTCGTGAAACCAAAATTGCATTGCAAAACACACCTACAGCATAAGCACTCCATTGGTTTTTGTTTCTGACTTGAAACTATATGACATACAGTATGTAATGAAAACTAAAATTCTGTCTGCACAAAAGTAAACAAATTATTACAGTATACGTGTGTACAATTTTTGTGATCACACAAGTGCTAATAATATTAAGCCCCTTTTGTCTCCCGCAATTAACCTTAATTTTTTATAAAAACAATGCAATTGATTGACAGGTAAAATATTAAGCCTTTAGCTCATATTGTGTTGAACCAACAAGAGGTTGGTATTAAAGTCAGACTGTAGGGAGTACATGGTGCCAAAAAAAGATGTTTAAATTTTATATTATAATTTAGAAAGCAAAATTGTGTTTCTTTCAGTCAGGTTAAGGTTTCAATAAGGAGCCTAAATGCAAAATTGTGCTATAATTTTTAACTACGTTTGAGTTAGTGCAACTCTAAATCTTGCCAATATTTACGATCGACTTAACATGCGTGTGCGTGCGAGGCAGATCTCCCCCTGCATCACCACCTCTGGCTATGCCATCAGGTGCAGAAATCAACTATCAAAAATTAAAGGCACTGATTCAAAAAATTGTACTCTGTGGGCCATATACTGTGTGAATAGGATGCAATTTTTTGTACTCCATACACATTTCTGACCATATACTGTATATAGGATGCAATATTTTGTATTCCATACACATTTTTCACAGTAGGTACTGCACTGTACTAATCTGTTTTTTAATCTCCATGTCAGCCTTGCTGCAGGAGACTTTGCAGCTGCTGCAGGTTTTTTTTTTTTTGGTGGAATACCTCAGCACTCTGTATCTTCTTAGATGAGGAGTGTGTGCCCACAGATTATTGCACTAATTCTTATTGCAGTGAATTGGAAAATGCAAGGTTATGAGATGTATCCAGTTATGTATATATAATTGAAAACATAATGAGTTGGAAAATCCAGAACAGTGAAAAAACTTCCAGCCTATACCGGGATTCGAACCCGGGCTCCCCGCATTATATGCGGACACCTTAACCACTAGGCTATGGGCGCTGATTGTATGTCGAGAGGTTCGAAACCGGTATATATATTTCTATGAAATCAGTCTACAGGCTTATATCTCTGGTCATCGTAACCAGATCCTTTGTATCAGATGGACAGGTCCTTGAGATGTCTTATCAGTGACCCAATCTGTCAGGTGCTTGTGATAAGTTTGCCCCAGCGATCATTCGCAGAGTTTTGGCTTCATGTGAAAAGCAGTGAGATACTGGATCTGAAAGCGCTTTTAATGTATACGTTAAAACCATACCCTGCCATTGTACAAATCATTGGCCGTTATCTATATACTGAAGACACGGATCAAATCAGTAGGACTTGTGTATACACATACATGTACGAACAAAGTTTTGCTTCTTCAAGTTTTTAAGGGGAGCAATGGATATATGTCGACACCGTTAAAAAATTGTCTAGCTGTTTCAGCAGATTTTAAAAAGATGAAAATATTTGAATGGCAAAGAAAAATCATGTGTATAGTATGTAGAGGTCACCAATATAGCCCCTAAATATTCTAGAAAGTTGGATAGTTAAACCTGGCCATCCATGCTCAAAAATTCAACGAGCAGTGTATACCGGTCTAACTTAGTGTAGTTGTCCTCACTGAGATATTTACTGGTCTGTTTTTATATATCCTTAATGTTTGCATATAATTTGCAGAGTCAGAACATTAGGAAAGGTACTTTTGAAAACTCTCAGCAATATTTAGCCTGCTAACATTTGGATCCAACATTGATGATAATGTAAATAAAATATAGGAAAGTTTGCAAACAAAATGCACATTGTTTATTCCTCATTAATTTTCAGAATACTAAATCTCAGTACAGTTGTGTACTAGCTCTTATTCGGACAATATTATGCAGTGGATTGCCCAAAATACTACATTCTCCCCACCCCCCACCCCCCCCCCCCTTAACACCATGTTTGTCATAAATAGATTTGAAGCAGAACTCAAATTGTATCCTAGTAACCTCAAGAGAGAGAGAGATTGCAATGTAATGTTTGTACTTCTTGGATATATCTGACCACATGTCAATTTTTATACCCGGTTATCAACAAGATAATTACTTCAGTGGCTAGAAGCCTCTAATACAAAATTCCTACCCCGAAAGATCAAACTTGTCTTGAATGAAAACATTTTTGATGAAGGACAGGTACTTTGCAAATGAAATTAAACAGCAATTACGTTTCTCTTTCTAGCCAAATTAACGCAAAACCACTATCATCAACTAGAAGGGTCTCTACAGAGCCACATTCAGACACTTTTTCTGCTGCTGCGCGGTAGTGTGAGAGGCAAAGTGATTGTCGTTCTATCGGTATAGATGTATAGCCTCGTACTTTTCTATTGAGTGTTAAGACACTGTCGCAAGCCATAGGCAATTCTTTGATGCATGCAAAGTGTTTAATGTTCCATTGCGCCATATTGTCACGGAGAGTACAAATGACGTTATGAACTTCACCAGGCGATTTTTTTAATTTTTGTTTCTTAAGCGCTGGAGAGCTGTATAGTTGCCTCCAGGCATATATGTGATTGAAAGACCTCCAGAATCATGCAATGTGTCTCGGGGATATAAGTAGCTGTTTTGAGCAATATTTGGCTAACCTTGAATTATATATATATATAGATATCTGTATTTTTATAGATGTCGTTTCAAGCAGATATTCTCGTCCAGTTCGTAAAGTTTATAGAGAGGATTAAAAAAAAATGTATTTATATATTTGAGTTGACATTTCCTGAAACGTTTGTTAAACAAACATTCTTCCTTGAAACAAGAGTAGTAAATTCTAATATTTTCTAATACATGCAAACACCGCGGATGAACTTAAATACCAACGAGATGGGTGATTTTAGAGTATATGTTCAAGCTGATTCCACAAAGTTAATTACTATGCATTATATGAACTAATTGGAATAATGATTTTAGACTATATGTTCAAGCTGATTCCACAAAGTTAATTACTATGCATGATATGAATTAATTGTAATAATGATTTCCTTATTTAAATTTGTTCATATTATTTGTAATTTCTTGTATATCAATAAAGAAAGTGTGTCTTAATTTTGGAAAGTGTCTTGGAAAGTGTCTACAGCAGGGTTGTACTGAATTGTATTTGAAAGTTGTTACGTGTTGTGTACAAACGACAACCTATAGTTGTCAGATATTTGAAAAAACGTCTGTTAGCGAATAAGAACCTGGAATATAGGTAAGCTTTAAATATGTTACCAATTCAATAGGTTGAAATAGATTTAAAAAATGCATATATACGTATCTCGGCCTTCTTGGCTAAGATCAAGTGTAGCATTATGTTCCCATTGTAGGGGAACCGTGATTCCATGATACGCACGTGACGATGATCACACAGTCACAGTCTCCATGTAAGGGGGGGGGCCTGGGGTTGAGAGCAGATCAGTCGGTTTGTTGTTTGGTTTTTCGTGCCTAGGTTCTTTCCTGGGTGACTATAAAAGTATTGTCAGTATAAACTTAGTCGAGATAACTGAAGGTATGATGATCATTGCTATACTGTCGCTACTTAACTCAATTGCTCGGTCTTGATTGGTTCAACTTCAAGAAGGGAAGCTGCATAGATGAAACATTCAATTAAGCTTTGAATGTGGGTGGGTGGGTGGGTAGGTAGGTATCTAGGTAGGTGGCTAGGTAGGTAGATCAAGTACTCCAACATAGTTCGCACTATGTAATATCTTTTTGAGTGCATCTTCTACATTATGTTTATGTTTATAATTTCTTGGATTCTTCTGTACTATCATTTTTATAAGTATTATTTAACACATATGAAAATACAACATTCGGATACCCCTACCTAAATATATTAACATTCAAATCAGAACACTCTGATTGGCCTGCTAAACCTGTAAATCTTGGTTTTCTGAAGTATACATATGTATTAAGCGGCGCACATGCAACACCGTCTGGGTCATACTGGTTCCCAGATCTGCGTGGACACCAGGAGCATTTAACATAGCACGGACAGGATACCTAGCTAACTACAGGCGTGTTTACGTAACACAAATAGATAACACAAAATCACGCCACAATTTCCTACCATTCGTTAAACTAAATATCCTTGGGCAAAGACATGAGAAGTAGAGAGAGTTAGAGAGAGCAAATGGGAAAGAGAACCAAGCAATCCATGTAACTTACTCAGCATTATTTGCTGTCTGTCTGTCTGGGAATTTATAAAAATAATTACGACGTATTTGACATGTAGTAAGAGATTTCATCTACTACAGATACGACATTTCCCCTCCCTGTAAGTAGCTCATTTCCTGACAAATGGCCATGGCACAGAAAATGAAATTAGTAGGTGGAGAAAAAAACAGGTTGAGATATTAGAAAACCTATTCTTGCATGTGCATTGCCCTCCCACGCTTAGCTCGCTACAACCAGACGGTCGTCGGTACACGGCGAAAAAAAAGCGTGGAGGGATTTTCTTCTTTTTTTTTGCAAGGTTCCAACATATCACTATGTTACTTTTTCTTTAGGTAGAATATAATCCCATAGGATTGATGGCTGGCAATTAAAGCGGAGCAGCTAGGTCATCCAGTGAGAAAAACGTGCGCTATCGGCATAGGCATGCAGTCTCCCCCTCGCCGACTCAGTCTCGAGACCGGAGAAATCAATTTCGAGCAAAACTGTACAAGTATATACCTCGGGTTTCTCTGTGCCTTTGAAAATTTATTTATTAATGCGGTACCGTATAGGTTTGGCCATTTTCATTTAGATCTTACTGTTTGTTATTTCTGTCGAGGGTCACCTGCAGGGCGGAAAGAGGTTATTGGAGGAAGCAAAAGTTTCCTTTTTTACGATTCGAAATATTGATTCCGTCGTTCTGATTTTTTTTTTTTTCGTCATCTTTCGGATTCTTTTGCCATTGGGTTGATTCATTTGTAGAAATTATTTGAATTAGATAAATTTTTAGGTAACAACTTGCTTTTGATGAGGGTATAAAAATCATTTCGATCTGCTATGATTTTGATGATTAATATTTGAAGGACAACACAACAGAGATAATTTAATTTTTAAGAGTTTGTGCAAACTTGCGCTGCAACCGAAAACAAAGCCGAATTAATAGCAGCATGTTAGTATACTTTATCATATATATTTTTGGAAAGACAAGAGTCAGGAAATCTAGAATGTTTAGTGAAGATTTAACTCTATCCTAGAGTGGGAGTTATCAAACTATGGCCTCTCAAGAAGGGTGTCCATGCACATATGGAGGCTGGAACTGATTTCGCTCTTCTGCATATTTCCAACTCTCTCTCTCTCCATCGAAGTAATATTGCACATTTACCCTGGTGGTTTCCTTTTTCCAGTACTCTGATATTTAACGACATAAATAACGTAAATTATTTTTATGACGTGATATGTAAACTTGTTTTGATGCAAAATCGATATTTCTTCATCTTAGCAGAGAGGTACAGCTTCTTTTTTTTTTTTTTTGAGCTTCCTATAAATTTCCTTAACGAAAGCATTCTTCAGATTTGGAAGACCTGGGGTCGACTGTCACGTCCGCCACGAAGCAGACACCGCCGTCATGCAACTCATGTTTCTCGTCAATGAAGTAAGTCGCATCGGATTTCCTTCTTTTCGTAACTCTGATCTTGTGAGAAATCACAGAAGTGATTGATTTTTATGCCTGGCGTATAGAATATCTTTGAATTTGAAGTGGAGCATCTTTCTGTGGTATAAAGGTACTTATTACTGTAGCCAGTCGGCCCTGCTGCAAATATTGATAAATTCAATCAATTTGAGCTCAAACATCATTAGTTTTACTTCATTCCTCCATCAGCTGTCTCCTGTAAGAACTGCGACCTAGCTAGCTAGCCT
>JAIPMN010020211.1:0-24222 GCA_020650975.1 Apostichopus californicus
CAGAAATACGGGAGTCCTCTATACTAACCCACTCTCAATTCACCTCTACTGCCCCCATACCCGCTTCCCCGCCCCAGTGCATGACTTGCATGTGATTTCAAAGGTGGTAACCAAACTATTAATTTCCCTCGTCTAATTGAGGTAGATGGATGCTGTAGAACCCCCTTCTAGGAAGAAGTCGATTCCACAGCGTATATGTCTACAGGCAGGGACGGGATTGCATAAGTATAATAGTATCGCAAAGATGTCAGTACTATTACTGTGGCATAACCAGCAAATTACCGACCGAATTGAACAAAATAGCCAACTCAAGGTCTGGGGAAAAGTTTAGGGGTAAGTCTCCCCCCGTAATCCCGTCTATGTATATGATACAGGGTAGAGGGCATATCTGGTGGACCTCCAGCAAAAATAGACAATTTAGAAAACATAATTGTCTATTCACAGGCATATATTTATATTATAAACTAGGTTTGAACGCAAGTTTGTCGGCTTAAAACTACTTTTGAATTTGTGTGTGAGATAGGGTTGATCAATTGTATGTATACACCCGACCCTCAGTTCACACTTGGGCCCGATGCATGAGTGGTTTAGTTTAGTATAAAAAAGGATCAGGAGGGACACTCAAGTCCCAATCAAGGACCTCATATGAGAGAGAGAGAAAAACAAACTGAAGACACAATAAAATCAGACCCGATTACATTGCTTATAGTGCTTGTCCAAAGCATTCTTAATTTAAACCCATTCACACCCGCACTTGCAAATACAACTCTTTAAGGCAAACCGTTCCACCCCGTCATTCACAACCCTATTAGAAAAAAAAGTTATGCCGAATATTAATCCTACTTTTTAACTTCTGGAGTTGAAGACAATGACTTCTGGTACAACTACTATTAGCAAACATGAAAAAGTCAGTGAAGGATAAATTGTCAAAACAATAGCCTACACAATCTTGAAAACCTGAATCAAGTCACCACGTATACTAACCAGTCCAGTGTGGTGAGATTCAGCAGCTGTAACCGCCTATAATAAGGAACACCCTTTAAGGAACTAATTATCCTAGTAGCCCTCCCCTGGACATTCTCGAGTACTTTCTTATCCTTAGCAAAATACGGGTTCCACGCCTGCACAGCATACTCCAGGCAAATGAGGCGTTATAACGGAGCTGGTCACTTCGCCCAACAACCATTTCGCCCAACTGCCATTTCGCCCAACCTTACCATTTCGCCCAACCTTGTTGGTCATTTCGCCCAACCAGCATGGTCATTTCGCCCAACCTTGCTGGTCATTTCGACCAACATTGATTAAATATTATAATTGTTAACGTGGTTGCAGTCGGTAGGATGGTTCAGTGTTTTAGGGGTTAGGTTTGATACGTTTCTATGGAGACCGATTCCCCTTTGTTTGTATAACGTTAGTAAGGAAACGTTTGGGAATTGTTAACGTTACGGGATACGAACCGAAACTTGAAGTCGTGGTTACATTGATTACATTTGTGAATTGTGATTACATATGTGGTTACATTGATACAGTGGTTACATTGATAAAATATTAAATAATTTCAATTTAATAAGGAAACGTTCGGGAATTGTTAGTCGGTATAGGATCAGTGTTTTAGGGGTTAGGTTTGATATCTTTTAATGGAGACCGATTCCCCTTTGTTTGTATAACATTAGATTAAGTTTAACGCTATATGTAGAACTAGATGCACCTAACTGCTGTGAACAATACCCTTGATTAATGCCAGGCGGACTTGACAAACGCTTGACCGCCTATGCGTAACGCCTTAAGACTTGTTAAGTAGTGTAATAATAATATAACCCAAACTAAATCAAATTGAACTAGTGAAATAGAAAAAATGATATTATTCTGACCAGTGGCGGAGCGTCCATACAGTCAGGGGGGCGGATGCCCCCCCCCCCTCGACGGACTCAAATGGACTGCTGGCGCGCGCCAGCAGTCATCGCGCCCTTTTCCGAGCTCTTTACCACTTTTTACTTATTCGCGATTATTGGCTTTGTTCTTGCGCTCTCATCTACCTATTGACATTTGTCACATTTTGTTGGTGTAATGTTCTGACAAAATGCTCTAACAGCTATTTATTCTTCGTTTTATCTTCAAATTAGCAAGGCCCGGAAAGGGTCATTTCCGGCGATCTAGGGAGTATCTTTACTCAATAAAATTCTGTACGCTCCGCCCCAACCTGTGGTGGCGCTCCGCTTAGATAGTGTCGAAATCGCCCCTACAGACCATTCTCGCCCCCTCTGACCAATACCCCTAGCTCCGCCACTGATTCTGACTGAATATGAGTAATAAAATGGTTTGGCGAAATGACCATATGCTGGTTAGGCGAAATGACCATGCTAGTTGGGCGAAATGGCAGTTGGGCGAAATGGTTGTTGGGCGAAGTGACCAGAAAGCGTTATAACCAACTGCTTATACAGTCTAACAACTATTTCCTTTTTTCAGAAAACTGAAGATCCTCTTGATCATACCTAAAACCCTATTACCTCTTTTAGCAGCTTCGAGACAATGTTTAGCCGAAGGTTGCAGAGATGAGTCAATGTAGATACCTATTCTGGCTGACCTGACCGAATGTAAAAGAAAAACATGGTCCCCGCTTCCCGTCCGCTCCCCTCCCTCAAGACAAGAATCAATAGGCCTAGGCCTATAGTATCTGGTATGATGGTACTTTTTAAGTGAATTGTGGCCAATCATTACCCCTTGTTAAATTACATAACTATCGGGCGGGTAAACGTGGAAACTATAGAAATCGCTTGAGCAATAAAAAAGAGTCGCCTGCAGCGTGGACACAAAACATCGCGGGGACCAACAAAAATATATATCGCGCCGCGCCGCTTGCAGTATTCTTTTTTGGTCCCAAAGTTTGGTCCAAAGAATTTTTGTCCAAAAAAATTGGAGTACAAACAAATATCGGGTCACAAGCAATTTTTGGTCACAAGCACTGTTTGGGTCACAACAAATTTTGGGTCACATTCTTTTTTGGGGGGGGGGGGTGGGAAATTTTGGTCCGAAAAAATTTTGGTCAAACAAATTTTTGAGTCCAAACAAATTTTGGTCACAAATAAATTGGGGTCTGAAAACTTGTTTTCTTGGTATATACAAAAAATCGATTGTATACAATCGATTTTTTGGATAAAAGAAAATTGTCCCGAATTATTTCTTGTTGTCGGAACATAGAGACGTCGGAACATAGAGATTTAACAGTATTGCGAGTCAATACTAAATAATTATTTTTATCAGCGCAATCCCTTTTACATGGCTCAAACATGTTGTACGGTACTTCGATCGTCCTGTGAGACCTCCATTTCACCTGGATATGATAGTGGTAACATCGTCACGTTAATAGGCAGAGAGTCAATACTTTGTGAGTGTAATGTGATTATAACATGTCTTTATCGTGAGACGGATGAATATGTCATCTGACTGGTCCGTTTTTGTTTGTGAATGCATAAAATATTTCCACGTAGAGCAATCATGTTTATTGAGGAATGTCTTCATTTTTAAGGAAATTGAAAGAATTAATGATATTTATCACCGAAGGCCGTTGTGCAAGACTGTATAAAACCTGAGATATGTTACTATCCAGAGTGGAACAGCTGTAGGTTACAAAGCTAGTTAGTTCAGTGCTAGCTATACACAACAGTGGGTAGTCTGCACTCAGTCAAACAGTGAACAATAACATAACAAGTTCGCGACACCAGAATGGCGATATTGTTGTAAACTTACAAGTTATAGGCCATCGATAAAAAATTGGAAGTCAGCCGTAGAAAATTACTTTAGGCCTTTTCCAAATACAAAACTTTAACATTTATTTTAATTTCACAAATGGCTGAAAACCCCGACAACAAGATCGATGAAGAAATCGAACGATTGACAGGTAATTATAGCCTGGTAGGCAACCCAAGGTAGCCTAACTTGTTCAAATTACTGCAGTAACATTATTATCCTAAGTTAGAATCAGAGTTCGACGGTACCATGGCATGAATTTGAATTCATTTATGATGATACAGGCCAAGGATGGTACAGTCTACAATATCATCGTATTACAAAGCATTAAAAATGTTCTTATTTTAGCAAAGTTCTCACAAAAGCCCCAAGTTTCAAAGCAACCAATGTGGCTGGCTGGATATGCAAGTTGCCTGATGCACATCTTTACACAAAGCAATATCAGACATAAGTTCAATGAGATCTTTAATATTTGTAATTCAAAAATTATGATCTTGAATATTTTCCTATTTCAAAAATTTGGAAAATTGTTGAGCTACTTACAAATGCAGGGATTTGAAACTAATTTCAGATATTAAGACCTTTAGATGTGTACGTGAAATTACAGTAATGTGTGAATGGCAGGAAATCAGTGCATGTCAAAAGTCAATTGCATGAGCTTCTCCCAAACACTTCTCCCTTTCCTGTATCGCTGTGACATCTGCCCATCAATCCCTTGCCCTCCTTTTGCAACTGATGTTCAATTCCTTTCTGTTACCCTTCCCCTGAAGCAGACATGACTGCAGTTCCCAAACCTTCCCATACAATAGATCTCCTATTTCATGTAAATCAAATCGAATACACTTTACATATTTCATATCGAATTTATGCAGTGAAAGGAAATTCAACTGGATAGAACAAGCACTAACTGTAATCCCCTCCATCCCGCCTGCCCGCCCCCCCCCTCCACATTTTAGCACAAGCCACTGATTTGGTCGTCCAAAATGAATCATTTTGGACATTTAGACGTAACAGATAAAACAAACAGTGATTGGTTTCAAACCTACTGTATGAACTATAACAAGATTATCTAGCAGATTGGTTTATGGTGGTACCAAAGAGGAACTCCTTATGATGCATTTGTCAGCTTTTACTCATTTATAAGGAAGTGTTTCGAGTATATTGTTTTAAAGACATAAAGACAATTATCTATTTAACAGGTATGGTGAGAGATGAAGCAATATTAGCTCAACAGGATCGGATACAAAAAGAAGTAAGTGATCTCAGCTCATTTTGCACATACTGTAGATTGTAGATGCCATGCGTCGGTTTGATATCAAGTTGATAATGATAAGGTTCCCAAGGAGAGGATGAAAGATACAGATTGTGAGCAGATTCTTGTGGTGAAAAATTGACATAATTCCACTCAAAATATTCTGTAAATATTTGGTTCATATAGTTTGATGGGGTCTGTTAAAAACCAATCATTCATTTTATAGACCATTGTGAACCCTCAGCATGAATGAGTAGCTTGTAATATGTTTGTGTAGTGTAGCATTTTCACGAGAGATGAAAGTTTGATGATGAAGTTGTAGTCTTGTACTGGGAATAATTTATCCAGTACTGCAATGCAAAAAGCTGTGTGAAGTACTTCAATTGCTACACAGAAGAATAGGTGTATATATAGCAGTAGCTCTGTAGAAGACCTTATACCATTTTCAGTACAGCTCACAAGAGAATTTTAAAAAGAAATGCTGCACAAAGTGTGAACCCTGAATTATTCTCTGACTGTAGCTGGCAATATGTATTATATACCAATACCGTATTTACTTTATCTTTAGGTTGAAGATTCCAATGCACTGGTCAGTGAGAGACTACCTTTACTTATCCTCAAGGAAGAATACCAATCAGATCCTATATACAGTAAGAAAATTGAGGTGAGGAATGATTTTGATGCAGTTATATTTTATGATAGTGTGTCAGTTAGAAATGAAGATTTTTAAACTGTGTTAAAAACACAATTTTTCCCCTCGTGGTAGTTGCAATGTGTTGTATTGAAAAGCAAAGCTTGTTGCTTCTCTATGGTAACATCTCCAGCAACATCTTATATTGTTGTCATAGAGAACAGTTTTGTTGCACTGCATGTTATATCAGATGTGTAAGTACAGGAGAAAGTCTGTTAGCTCTGTACACCAACATAAACAAATATCATCGGCTTTCAACTTTAATGACAGAACTTTCCTTAGGCTTCGTACATGCCTTTCTATTTTATATTTTTGCATATTTCAGGATCCAGCAGATGTTGTTTAGTTGATAAGTTTCTGATTAGAGATCTTTTGATGAAATTAATTACTTCACACTTTATAGTATTGGTAAGTTGGTATTGACCATTTGCACTAGCAATGTGCATAACTTTGGTAGGTAGTGGAGTATGGTTAAATTGATGTTATCTCTACATCAAAATAAACCTAGATTTGGGTTTGAAATTTATTCTACACTGAGTGAGTATTTGAAGTAACTTTTTGAGGTAATTTTAATCGAACCCCAGATAATGAATGTAGTTAACTTTCAGTTAAAATAATGCCAAAAAAAGTGAAAAAATTTGCATTTCACATTTGATTTTTGAAGTGTCTGGGTGACAAAATGTCAAGAATTGGATCAAAATCATTGATTATTCGTTCTTTAACCTACGCTGGTGAAACAACACAGCATGGCGCCTTAGTTTGATCAATTATGTCAATCTCACTTTGAGTATTTTTCAATATAAAGTTTGGTAAACTTCTTGACTAAATACAGACAACTGTTTGAATGTTCATGAAACTAAAGGAGGCATGTATTATATTTTAATTGCAAATAATAAAGGTTACCTTTTGCCTACCCTCCGCGTGCCTGGTGGCACATAGGGCCTCCATCAGACATATCCATCCAGTCCCGTTTGCTGGCATAGATAGCTTGCACTTCTGTTTGGGATCTCCAACTGACTTTTCTTTTCCCATTCCAGTAACATAAATTTTCACTGCATAAGTAAATATGATATTGATATGTTGTTTTGCTTTCACAGAAGGATGCATCAAAGCTTATATGTGAATGATAATATAAAATGAATATCAGTGAGCTTAGCCACTCACCAAATGTGAATTTGTTGCTTAATTCAGCATCAATAGTAGATACCTGACAATGACTTGAGGCTTTATACATTGCCTTCTCAGGATATGAATGCCAGCTTTCCATACATCAGGAAAACAAGAGGAGACGGCAACTGTTTCTTTCGAGCTTTTGGTTTTGCATATATGGAGAAACTATTATCAGATAAGGCTGAATTACACAGGTACGTAGTGAAAGCAGTACTCTATTGATGCTTTGAAAAGATCGTTACATGCAAGTTGAAAAGAAAATTATGATTTATATTTTGAAACAAATAACCATGGATTGGGATCAGAAAGTTCTCTAAAGTACAAACACATCATATGATGTGTTACACATTGAACCAGATTGTGCAGTTCACTCAATGAGTGTTTAGTATCCGTATATTTGCTTCAGTCACGTTTTGTATTAAATCTTCTTACACATATTCCATACATGATGAGATGCACAACCATTTTGATATGATGTATTTGCCAAAAGCTTTTGAAAGAATTACTGTTTGTGCATTTATTTTTCATTTTTTAGATTCAAAGAGATAATTGAAAAAAGTAAAGATACACTGATAAGTTTGGGCTGCCCTTCTTTCACCTTGATGGACTTCCACGACACAGTAAGTTGCTTGATTTGTGGATCTTAAGGAATTTGCCGTGTCTTCAATTATGTAACAACAGTCAGGGCGTGGGTTCTTTTCGACTGGGCATATACATTCAAAAGTAGTTATTAGCACAACCTTACAGTTAGAATTGGAAGAAGATGCTCACAGACCAACCTACATGCCAGGTGTCGTCCACTTCAGTGACCCCAGGGTCACATCCCCTCCTTTATAAAATCATGAATCTGCCCCGGAAAGTAGTGTTTTTTCAATCAAAATAAAATTCAGGTTTCATGCCTTGAAGTAGTTATCCACTTACTTGTACTTTGTCCACTGAAAAATGTCTTTCATTAAGTTTTTTTTGGGGGGCGGTGGGGGTGGGGGGGGGGCAGGAGGGCTCATATATTATTCAAGTTTGTATCAAATACCTTGAGGTACTTAGCATCTGCCTGTCATTTTGTATCACTCAGAAGGTATCTGTGGTTAGGGTAATGGATTTGTTACATTGCTTCCAAAACTGGCACAGTTTTAAGCAGAAAATGGAAATGGCAATTCTCAACTTGACCTGTGTTAAGGGTAGAACAAAAAAGCTGTATGTTTAAATAATATGGACCGGTTGCTTGTTTCTGTTTAGTATTCAGTAGAAAATATTCTGTTGTAGTTTGATAATTACATTCAATCAGCTTCTTTGTTTTCATGTTAATAATTTCTTTCTTTATTTATTTTCAAAGTATTGTCCATGCATTAAAATGTCACAAGTTGCAGCCTGTCAACAAATTTTTGTTTTGTTTTCCAAATTCCAAGTTCATGGAAGTCGTCAACCAGCTTGAAGAAAAACCGAGTCTAAGTGAACTTGTAGCAACATACTGCGATCAAGGAATGTCAGATTACCTTGTGGTCTATCTCAGGTTACTCACGTCATTAGAACTTCAAAAAGAGGCAGAGTTTTATCAAAACTTTGTCGAAGGCAATCGAACTGTCAAGGAGTTTTGTAGCCAGGTGAGTCTTAACATTACTTTTCATTAGTATATAAATTTCTTTCTTTCTTTGTCTGTTTGGTGGGTGGGTGGTTGCTAATTGGATAATTGAGAACCTCATTTTTACTAAGGGGCACATTAAATAGTTTGCTATCATATCTTCTTTATTTATAAATCCAAACAGTTCAACCATTATGAAATAATGTTGAGGCAATCTCACATAATGCATGGAAGTATAATAACAAGATTTAGTCTATCTTAAGCCTCCTGTATAATTTTGTCTATGTAAGAAGTTATCATTTTGACCCTTGAAATTTTACAGTAGACTTAAAAATTTCTTGCTTGCTTGTTTTTTTTTTTTTTTTCATATTTCATGAACCCAGGAAGTAGAGCCTATGTACAAGGAGAGCGATCACATTCATATAATTGCCCTGACATCTTACCTTGGAGTCGGAGTGAGGGTGGTCTATCTAGACAGAGGCGAAAATCAGAAGGTCAACCATCACGACTTCCCCGAAGGCATGCCACCACAGATAGCATTACTATATAGGCCAGGACATTATGACGTGCTATATGGGGACTGAGTAAAACTCAGCAGCGAGGATTCCCGTCGACGATTTTGTGATGGCTGTAAAACTTGCTTACAAGACAGTGTGAGAGATATGCTGCAGAAGAGCCCACACCAAGGCTGTTCCTAATCTTGTGTGCAAGATATTAGGTAGAATTTCTGAACAATATATGGACACTTTTTTTTTCCCATTTTTTTTCTTTTTTTTCTATCGTTTTATTTTAAAAGTGGTTTTTGTGGCTGTGTGCAGCTTCCAGAGTAATCTTGATAGGATATTAGTTGCACTAATTTAAGATTGTACTTGCTTGTATGTTTGGTTTTTGTTGCTTTTTTAATCTCAAATTTTAATCCATTACGCTTAAACTTTATATGGGCAGAATATCAATTAAAAAGGATTATTCTTTTTCTGGTTTCCCTATTATAACCATTCATCTGTTACATGTAGAAAACTTAAGTCTCAGGGAGTCAATAGAACTCAATATGAACCATGTGGTACAGTGTGACTTTTATGGTCTTCAGGAGAATGTTAATAATTGCTTTGCATATTACTTCCAATAAAACACGGTTTGGAAACAACCTAATACCATGAGAAGATTAATAACATTTTTCTAAACAGTGTTGTGCTGTTTGCACCAATTGTGTGCCTGTTGTGTGATGTAATCTGGCCCATCCAAGCTCTTTTACGACTCTCTGAAAAAAGAGGGATGTTTACCAGTCTTGTTAGGCTGTAAAATATCATGGTTGTGGGTTGTGGTATGAGACTATGAGGCAGTTTTGAGCATTACACCATGGGGGCATATCTTATTCTTTACACTGGATGTTGGAAACAGATTATCTAATCAATGTGACTGAAGGGGGTGGGGGGAGGGGGGTGTAAGTGCAGGATGGGGGTAGTATTATGGGTGATGGGTATGTTCCATTAGCAGCATATCTAGTTACTTGGTATATAAGCTCAAAAAGGTGGGATATTGCACTGTGTAGCGAAACTTGTATCAGTAATTTGTAATGAGTACTAGATATTAATCTTAAAAAGGAGGGTGTTGGTAAACTACAAAGAAGAGCTAATTTAAGTCTAATTGTTCAAATAATTAGCCAGTTTGTTTGATTGTCAGAGGTGTTTCCCAAGATCCATTTGTCTAAGTTCTCAGTGATTGGTGTATACACTTTACCATCAAATATAGAGAGGATAACGATTATGTCACTGCAGAGAAAATCAGTAGTATGGAGAATATGACAGTACTTGGATTTTTTTTACCTGTAAGATACTCTCATAAAATAGGAAATGCGATTAGATGTGGCTTACATTTGTTTTAAATTTGTTTCGATCAGTGACAGCTTTTTTGATACAAGTAATAACCAGGCTCCAAGAAATGAATAATGCTTAATTCCTTTTGGGTATGTCAATGGCCTTAACAAATTATATTGGGGGGAAAAAATTGGGTCTTGGACTCAAAAGTCACAGAAGACTTGATGGTTGTGGCCTTCATTGTTTCATGAATGGTTTTAGTCTTCTTCAAAAGAACAAAATGGACTGATGGTCATTTAAATGAATATTTTAACTACAAAAATGGCAAATACCTCGGTTGATATCTCGCTCAAAGTATGGTTCCAAAGGAAGGCAGTGAATGTTATGGGACATTACAACCGATGATGCTTTTACTCAAAAACACAGGAAACATGATGCATATCAGTCAAACACAATAGACTCTAGAAGTCATTGTGTCTTGAATAATTCTTCCCAAAGACTCTTCGGTACTCAAAGAGAGTGTTAAATCTGGCACGATGGTTATCAGTTAGACACTGTGGTTAATTGGGCTATAGTAGTACCTAATACAACAAAGAAAATCAATATAGCCTCGAATGGAGAGTGAGGAATACATTTGCATAAGAAAGATTGTGGATGAATCAAAATTTTATTGTATCGCTATTTTTTTATTTTTTGGGGAGCTTTGTTTATTTGATTATTTTTATTGATTTTTTGTCTAGAGAAGACATGCTGCAAACAGATATCATTTTACTCAGACCTGTGGTGACAACAAGTATAAAATTAATCTTTCGTTCTCGTTCCTCTCTTTCTCTGTGGTAAAGGTTTTAAGAGCTCTGAGATAATTATATGCATGTAATAATAAGGGGTAGTACAATAGCATTTGAAAAAAGAGAGAGAATTTTTCTTTACAGATATAATCGCATTGATTGGGATCAGTGGGGCATAGCTCGGTCCAGCAATAGAAATGGGATTTCACAGAGATTCTACTCTCATGCAAGTCGTACCATGGTTTGAGCTTGGGTTGCCATTTTGTTTATGTTTGGCATCTCTAGAGGCCCATATATGGCACTTTCAGGCTTCGATGAGAAAAGGGTCTCTTTCAACTCCCATTGTGGTGGGAGAACTTTAAGAACTGTACAGAACAGTATTTATCTAGATAAAAAGAAATGGATAGAAAAATATTTTGATTTTAAAGCTTGTCTTGAACCAATTGGTGGTCATAACTTTCAGTCAAGTGGATGCATGCCCCCCCCCCCTGGGTTTGGGAATTTGCAATGGTCTGGTGACATCACTGATTGGGACCAAATATGCAGGCGAACTAACCTTGCATTTGGGCAGTGGGATGTCCTCTTGTAGACAAAGCAAGGATGTGTCAATATGTTCATCTGTTAAGGTAATCAAAGCTCTTTGTAAACGGCATACTAGTCTGTAGTTACAGAGTCTTGTCATCAAGAACACGACTGCTCGATCTGGATGGGATGTATTTGTGGTATTGATCATATTCCTATTCCCTGACAATTAATTCCCTGAAACCCCTTCAGCTGCATGATTATTGGCCTTGCAATGCTCATTCTGTTGTGTAAAATTTAGTTCACATGTAAGAAATAACCTTTGAGATGGTGACCCATTATCATGCATTTTCTTTGTTTGACTATTGCAATATGCATAAATACATATAATTCTTACACTTGGTGCTGCATAGGACTTTTGCAATATGTTAGGTTAATGATTACTTCATTGCTAAGAATCACCATGGAAACAATATTCGTTGATGTAGTATCTGTATGAGGACAAGTGATATACAAGTTGGAAAGAGGTTCTTGAATGTGGTAAATATTCATGACCAACATTTTTTATTAAATGGTAATTGTATTCATGTTGCAATTCTTTCCATTATTTGATTTTCCTTCGTCTTAATTAAACTTTGATTGATCGATGATATATCACTCATCTGTTAGTGAGCTCTCTGAGAAAGTGAAAGAGTTTCTGAATTTCTTAAAAACTATGTTGGTATGATCCTGTTGAGAAGTGTTACTTATTGCAGCTGTTGAAAGTGTTATTCAAATCTCTTCATTTTCAAAATTAATACTATTTCAAGCAATGTCCCATACTCTATACTATAGCAATTAGTTGTGACTTGGTAACATTCAACAACAACAAAAGCATCAGTGATAGAACAAAATCTTTTATGTGTACATAAGACATGTTCCCATGTTTTAGGTGATTCCCTCATAATCATCCAGTCGGTGACATCTCTATGTTCCGACGTCTCTATGTTCCGACGTCTCTATATTCCGACGTCTCTATGTTCCAACGTCTCTATGTTCTGACAAAAAGAAAACATTCGAAGCAATTTTTTTAATCAAAAAATTTGTTTTTACCAAGAAAACTAGTTTTGTGACCCCAATATTTTTGGACCAAATTTTTTTTGGACCAACATTTTTCGGACCAAATTTCAAAAAAATAAAATATGACCCAAAGTTTGTTATGACCCAAACAGTGCTTGTGAACATAGAGATGTTGGAACATAGAGATGTAATCTTCCAGTCTATCAAATAACACCTACTTTCTGTTATGTTGTAACTAGGGAGTCAGAAACAAATATGAGGGTGTAAAAGAGACATGATGGGTGATACAATGTGTCCCAGCCTCCTGTTTATCAAACAATGCCTATTGTTTGTTAGGTTAGTGGCAACAATATCAATATATTCATTGCTCTAAAAATACAAGTGATGTTGCATTCTGGTTTCATGGAAGCCCCCTCCCTCCCTCTCCTTGTTTACAAGTTTGAGTAGTGTCAGTGTGACCGGTATCAATCATAGAATAGTTTGCAAAGTGTTTCCTTCCCACTCCACATCTAACAGCAACAGCAGCAATTTAAACCTGGGTAAACCGACTCGGAATGGGTTAAGCTTGAATCATGGTTTTGCCTCTAGACCTGGCGTACATGCGTTAGTGTACAGATCAGTGCTTGTAACACTAATACTGAATTGTAATGAGGTTTTAATTAACCTACGCATGTATATCGCGTCAGAGTTAGCCCTGACCAGGGGAAGATTACGCAAGAGTGAACGACTCGCACAACATTGGGTCTAACCAGGGTCCACATCATCCTGGGTTCAACAAACTCCGAACCAAACTCAGCACTGGTAAAGTCAAGAAATACGCCTCGCAAACAGGACAGTCAGTACTATCTACATAGGCCTAATACTGTTAGATTCTGAATTGCGCGGCTCATATTTGTCGATATGCTATGGACCAGCCTAGCCAAAGTTGAGTTAGGCCTGTACTATACTAGACAAAGCGCAGCTTAGGCACAGACTCCACTTAGACTAGGCCTTAGTTAGAACTAGTGTTGTGCTAGTTATATCGCTAATATAGGTTCTGGCCGACATTACAATTCCGATATCGGTCCGATACCGATATTAAACAGCCAGAATGAAGCTTAATTTTGCACTTTAAGTGATGCATGAAACTGTGTGCTATCATTTTTATTTCAAAGTGGCTATTCTTACGACAAGTCGTAAGAATAATTGCCGATTACGCATGCGCAGTTGCTATTTTACAACCAGGAGTACTATTTTTACGACCATGAGTAACAATAATTTCCAGTTAGGGTTAGGGATAGGATTAGGGGTTAGGGTTACCCCTACTACACGCACAGTTGCTTTATTTACTTTACTGCGCATGAATTCGCCGATGTCGTAAGAATAGTTTATAGATAATTGTTACGACTAGTCGTAAGAATAGCCACGGCCTTTTTATTTTGGAAAAACACAAGCCGTTCCTTCCCATTACTTCTGTTGTATGATGTTAATCTAACCAACTATGTTCATCACTTAGGCTGCAAGTCTTATACAAACTGTCATCAAATAGAGTCACAAATTTCTTAAATCTTAGCAAAAATATTAAAAGATAACATTTTGCGATTAATAAACTTGATTTCATGTAGGAAAGACGTATCCTGGCTAAGAATTTTTACTGGCCCTTGTGTCTACCAGAACCAAAACGAAAGCGTTTTCTTCTGTTAATTTCTGTATAAAAGTACTGTATATCCTATCATAAGCTGGCCATACTGAATAACTTGATTCTTAGTCAAAATACAATCTTGTCAGCCATTAAGGTTTTAACAAACTGCATCCATGATACTCTTTGCAGATTTTAAAGGATATGCAATTTTTGGAATGATCTCAACCCCAGTTCCCAAAGTTAACTGTGTGTATCAAGAGCACTGCAATAAGTTTAAAGTGAATACTTGTCAACCCCCTAATGATGTAATCCTGGTGGTTCTCTGCCCTTCTCCAACCTTCCCCCTTTCTCCATCCCCTCCCATTTTCCAACCCCCTCCTTTTCTATCCTTTCTCTAACCATCTTCCCTAAAGAAGTAACAAAGGTCTGGAGAATAAATTTAGGCCTGGAACCTAAGTTAGAGAATTGTTTTCTGAAGTCATAAAAACTCATGATTAAATCCACAAATCCAGGTAATTTTACTTTAGGTCTAGCCTACTATGTTTCGCTGATTTTTGCATGTGAGATTTAGAAATCCTACCATCTCAGACACAAAACTGAAATTTACGAAAAGACCCGGCACAGTGACCCAGGTTTTACACCTTTTAACCGGGGGTATTGAACAGCTGTCTAAAAGTTTTTTTTTTTTTTTTTACAAACGTTGTCTACTTACAGTATAATGCAGATTAAAGGATTTAAATATTTGCAAAGTAGCCTAGAAGTCAAATTATTTTCTAAGTGTAATCAGGCTCTCAAACACCCTGCAATATGACAAAATACATCATTTATTTTAACTCTGAAGTTGGCATGTAGCAGAAATTGCTCAATAAGTATTTTCTCTCCACATTTTCCTATGCATTGAATACTGTTGCTTTTTCAGCTAGATGAAAGGTTTGTATCCCACGAGTGTATAATGAAGAATGCAGATGAAAAATCAAATGTGAGAAAAAAGGCCATTGCAAAGTCAAGATGGAAGCTTATTTATAAGGTTAGTCAGAAATACAAGTTAATCAGATGTCTTAACAAGATCACCCCTCTGCTATCAATGTTGGTGCACCATGGCTTTAAGTAAAATTGGTGACATTTGTGTCAGGTTTAGGAAGTTATCACAACCACAATATGTTTCAATTAGAAGCGATCAAAATGTCTAATTTGTTACTTTTATCATGTTTACAAACTTATAACTTGTTATAACCTATATATTCAGTGAAGTCTACATATTGTAAAATATTGTATAGAAGGTGAGATATACACTTATATGCATTGAATTAGTTTCTAAGAACATGGAATTTATAGTAGTTGCTATTAAAGAAAACTTCTTTGTTTTATTACAATATTTCTTCTAGGCTCTGAAGAACGAAGCAGCGACCTCCTCTACAGAGGAAAATGTTTCTGTCATGAGATTTAAGTCGTTTGGTTTTCTGCAACAGAAATCACTTCCAGAAATGACTGGAAGTGAAGATGTGATGTGGTCACAAATTTCGTTTGATGATAGTCATGAATATTCATTAAAGATCAGGTAAGTACACCCAATTATCTTCATCTTCTCTTGCAAATATCCATTGGACATGTTCTTGTTTGTGAATGATATATCTAAAGGAAATGCATCCTGTTGCTCATGAAAGTGCATTTTCCTTACACTGTACCCTTAAAAAATTGGTCAATAGTACATGTGAAGCATTCAGATTGTATTGTAAATAAATACCCCAAATATGTAAATAATAAACTGGTAATCCTCTCTGTTACTTTGGAGATACTGAAATAAAACAAAAATGGTAGTAAACTTATGATCCAAGGATTTTCAAATTGTCAACAACAAAAAACTGTCACATTTCTTGGACAAAATACACATTTGATTATCTGGACACCAAACAGTACCGTAGGGAAAAAAAACCTTGCAAATTTGCCCTGAATGACCAGGTTCCTTTGTGTTTATCTGAGTATGCATTACTAACATAGCAGATAAAATGGGTGAATTGATGACCACACCTTAAAGGCATTGAAGACTCGCCCCAAACCTTAAGCCGCGCTCTGAAAAAGTTAACTTTCCGTTGCTTGCAAGTGAAGTTTTTCTCTTGTCGCTACAAAATGCAGACAGTGATGAAACGTGATACCTTGTTATCTTAAGCTGGACCTGAGATGTCCATCGCTGTATCGTTTGCACATTGTGCTGTGGGTATTGACCGCAGCTGTATGTACTGACTGTACACTAGTGTCTAATTACCAACGAGGTACGCAAGCTGTGTGTGTATTTTCTGGGATCGATGGTGGTGTCTGACACTTCTGTTACACCTTATTCGAAACTAGGTCAGATTACCGGCATTAGACGTTTCTTTTTGCGCGAGTCTTCACACCCTTTAACTCATCAATATTCTTTGATCAAGATAAAGACAAACTTGGGTCATATAGTTTGCTAACAGCATTGAACCATCTCATTCATTAGTTTTATGGGCATGTTAATATGTGTCATCACTACATTACATTGGTTTGTAATTTTTTGTGATTGTTTGTATTTAAAAATGGCATTAGCTTGTGTTTTAAATATGTTATTGATTTGTGGTATCCATTGAGATAAGCCTCAGTCAAAATGTTGTTGTAGACACTGCTGTTTTGTTGATAAAATCTGGTACTATAATAAATAGTTGTTGGTAAATTAATATCTTACAATGGATAATGCAACATAGAATTTCAGCTATATACAATCTCACATGCTGCCCCATTCCTTTCTGTAAACTAAACACAATTCTGTTTGGTGAATTTGCACAAAAATAATATTTTGTTGATATGCTTGTTTCCTTTTTTTCTCAGGCAACTTAATATGAAACTATCAGCACAGGACCTCATCGGGTTCAACAACACAGGAAATGTATGTAGGTACTAAAACAATGGATTACTTTGGGCCACCGGTTTTCCCAAATCACAAAATTTAAATCGTCTAAACTGCTCTGATTACCACAACATGATGTAAATGTATCAAAAATACATGATTAGTTAGCAATCATAAAACCAGGATATGAAAAAATTACAACTTTAATCATAAGAATATAAACAAGTACACACTAAACCTAGTTTCAGATCTATTTCTATGTCTCAGTTTAGGCCTACCCTCAATCTGCTCAACCAACGTAAACATCTATAATGATGCTAGCCTTGCAAAGATGTTTACACAAATGGTGTCTGATTTCATAGTACTGTACACTGAACCACTGTGTTGAAGTTATAGTGCTTTCAGTTAGTTATGCGAACATGTGTACATCCTAATACACAAGCCAGTGCATGGTCTTATGCAATTAACTGCAATTATTGCATGATATCAGTGAAATATAAAGTTACAGAATCGAAAATAAGATTTTGGAAATGTCAGCACAGAATATCAATATTTTAATATTGAACATTTGCAGCTTTAATTAATCCATTCCACTTCTATGAAAAAAAAATTCTTCTTGATTCTGTGTCTTTTAAAGCACCTGGTTTGCATTTTAAAAGTAGGCACTTTCCCCATCGGTCATTGATTGCAGAATTTATGGTATAGTAAATTAGAGGGCCTGATTTTATCCTAGCAAGATCTTCTTTAGAGACAGACTATAAAACAAAAGAACAAAGCCAGTTAAGTTTTTTATTATGATAGATCTTATCACAAATTCAGAATATTACCACTTCGGCCACAATTGGAACTGGAAATTTTTCTCTTTCACGACGTCAAAGTTAGAACAGTATTCTCCTTAAATATGCTAGGATATCAAATAATAGGCACTGATGAAAGATATCCATGAACATCATTGCTGCCACTATCCAAGCATTTTGACTGTCTGTAACTTTTTATCGTCCAATTTATAGATCATCAGCAGTGACCCAAACTTTTGGCTTGCCAGAACTTTTCAAAAGAACTTTCTTGAAGGTTCAGATTCCCCAATGTATTCCCATTTATTGAGGATTGTTAAAATAGAAGACTAAACATGGCTCAGTGTGAGTACCTGCTTTTTAAAGTGGCAGTCAAATGTTTGATAAAATTTGACCATGGGTGACCATTATCTGACTTTCTAGCATATTTACAGGCAATACTGGAGATCTATAGTTATATTTGTTATATTAAGTCCTTGAATAATTTGGAAGGTCAAAACTTTCAGGAAAATACTTCCTTTAGCCTAAACTAAATATTCTCTAATCTGCCCATCGCTGTTATACTTGTATTCTACGTTGTGAAAATGATTTTACACTGTTTCATATCTGATGACGCTGTTATTTTGTTTTTAAATTTATGCACATATTTTCCCTGCAATGGTATTGTTGTTTAAGAGGAAGTAATATAGATGTTTTGAAAAATGTACTTAAAAACTGCATATTTCTTTCACCAGCCCATAAGTCAGCCATCTTTAAAGTTTGGTTATCTCTTTTGACTGACCGCCCTG
Organism: Apostichopus californicus; assembly: GCA_020650975.1. NCBI lineage: Eukaryota > Metazoa > Echinodermata > Holothuroidea > Aspidochirotida > Stichopodidae > Apostichopus > Apostichopus californicus. The sequence goes on from JAIPMN010020211.1 coordinate 18,692, forward strand.
TCTTACATTCTTAAAATGTTTTGTTTCAGGTGTTTGGCCAGCTGAGGAAGTACTGACCCATTATTGTCTAAAGAACAGAAGTATATTTCAGTAAGTTCTGGCAGTTTCTTCTCTTTCTCTTTCAAAATAAAACTGGTGAAAAAACAAGAAATGTGCAATTATCTGTAAAGACTATAATGTCAACATGAATCATCCTTTCCTTCGTTTTTTGTATTTCAATTTTATTCTTTCAACTTTCAACAGATCTAAATCAGTATGTGAACTGGGTGGTGGAATGACATGCTTGGCTGGGTTTACGGTGAGTTTATTGTTACATTAGAACATTTGACACAGCTTGCCTTGGTATGACATGTCATATCATACTACTGATTTATTAAAAGTGAATAAGATAGCATTATCTGTAAAAAAAACGACAACAGTCAAAGTGGATTTTTGTGTGAGGTTGGTAGTGAAAACGTTGGACATGAGCTTGTCGGGGCATGAACATATTGAGACACTACCATGTTTAGATGTGAGCAGTATCGAGTCTGCACTCGTTTGTGTTTCAGACAAATTGCTTATTTGGTAAGAAGGCGTAAACTCTCATGGTGTAGTCCAATTTAGATATGAATTTTTATTTATAATGTAATTGCATAGCATTTCTAGTATGTTGAACATTATCACATTCCTTCAATTATTTGTGTAGTCGGGTAGGCCTCTGGGGGATATCCTTAAAGGCATTGAAGACTCGCCACAAACAGCGTGCCACCCTTCTTTAAAAAGTTAACTTTCCATTGCTTGCAAGTGAAGTTTTTCTCTTGTCGCTACAAAATGCAGACAGTAATGAAACGTGATACCTTGTTATCTTTAGCTGGACCTGAGATGTCCATCGCTGTATCGTTTGTACACTGTGCTGTGGGTACTGACCGCAGCTGTATGTACTGACTGTACACTAGTGTCTTATTACCGACGGTAGCAAGCTGTGTGTGTATTTTCTGGGATCGATGGTGGTGTCTTACACTTCTGTTACACCTCATTCGGTCAAATTACCGGCATTAGACGTTTCTTTTTGCGCGAGTCTTCCACACCCTTTAAAGTGTCGGTCGTGATTTGTCCCCCGAGTACCTCACACCTATTACCCTCTTTCTCCGTGGTTAGTTCTGAAGGTATATATGCTCTAGTACAGTCAATAGTCTGTTTGTAGGTTTTAAGTTTAGTAAGACTTCAAAATGTATTAAAATGTTATTAAATGTCGTAACCCTTGGAGCTCCTGCTTCAGCAGATCAACCTGTGTAGGACATTTTCCACTATTTGGTCATAAAGCTAGGATCGAATCAAATAAATTGCATATACTTAAAGAGGTACATATGAGGAAGCAATGTTCAGATTCTTATGTTCCAATACATTTAACATAACAAAGTTTTGTTAGCAATCATAAAATAAAGGGATAGATAAAAAGTCAAGTCGTATTAAATGGTGAAAGTCTCTTTGACAGAGTTTTGCGTGTACTCTTCATATCCCTCTGTCAGGTGGCCTGCACATCAAATGCCAAGGAGGTCCTGGTCACCGACGGTAACCTGAAATCCTGTCAAAGTGAGTCATTTATTCCCGAGTTTTGTACATGAAAATATTCTACCATGAGTCTCGCGGAAGACGGGAGGTCGAGTCTTTCTTGACCCTAACATTTTCCACCTGTTTTTAATGTTTGATGCCCCATAAACTTGATAACACAATCAGCATCGATATTTTACTATTTCATGGGTAGCTTCATCAGATTTTGTTAAAAGGCTATTAATAACTCATTGCAATTCAGTCAACAACTCAACTAGGAATGCAATCACTTTGGATACAAAAAATATATTGTATACAAAGAATACAGGAATTGTTATATTACCAAAATAACAGTTCTTTACATTTTTGGAGAGAATACAAATACGTTGTATTCTCTTGTGTTGCATAGACTTGATAAATAAGTGCACCCATGTGATACCACTGAATTCAGTGTTCATGCACCACTGCTGATAACTGAATTGTTTTCTGAATTGTTTCTTTATTTCACAAGTCTGCAGTTCTGATCTCAAAAGTTCAAGGTCACATCGCTCAATTATTGTTCAGATTTGTTGTGCTTCTTTTTCTTTCTTCTTTTGTCGGTATTAAAGCAGTTCAAAATTTCTTTCCATTTAATTCCAGATGCCGAAATAATTGCCAAAGAAAATCATTCAAAGTTTGGTACAACCGAAGTATCTGTAAGGTAAATGGTACCTGTGAATAGTCAATAAGATATATACCATGGTGTTCTTGGCAAATGCAAATCGTGGAGTTCCATAATTAGTTAGACCATATCTTGACATCCCCCATAGCACCATATTATATAGATACCGCTGAACTCTTGGCTACAAAAATTTGGAGAGCACCATCGTAGTGACCTCGGCAGCTAGCTGCAAGTTGTTATAAAATAATTACAATCGTAACTTTCAAAATTTGTTATTCTAGTAAATGGAACTACAATTCTTTTTTCAAAAATTTTGAGGGTGTAGTACTTCCTAGTCATCAGCATCTTCATTTTCATCAGGTAAAGACTAAGGTTAGATTTGCAACTTTTTGCATCTGCTGAAATGTTTGTACATATTGCTTTGATTCAAAGATTAAATGTTAAATATGCATGTTGACTCATACCTGTCGATTATTCATTTGCTGTTCTACAAAATAGTTGAAAAAAATGATTCATGTGTAGCATCCGTTACATTGTGCTCTTGTAAATTACGCAGTATTGATTGGCGTTGTTTAAGCAAACGAAATGTTTGTCCCTGGTGATGGTGTAATGAATTGTCAGTTTGATGAATAACTTGCTTCAGAACCTTCTCTATATATACAGTAATAAATATACAGTATGATATTGATTTATACGCGCACCTGATGCCAGAGATGTGCCACTGTTTATTAAACAAGTTGAAATGATGACCTTGAAATGACTGTTGCTTTATTTTTAATAAATCATTTTACCATGACACAGGCAACTTTTATGGAATAAACAAGAAACGTTTGAAGATTTGAAGGAAAAGTTCGACATTGTCGTAGGTGCTGACTGGTAAGTTTGTTTGTTCGTCTTCTTATTTTCTGTGTTATTTGTTTTTTTGCTTTAATTTATGGGTGTGAAGGCTGAACAATGAATTGTTTATATATGATTACCATTCAGCAGAATCTTTTATTCTAAGTCACCAACTGTTTCCTAAGAGTTTGGTATTCTAGGTATTTATCTGTTCTTTCTAAAAAAGCGTCTCTCTGTCTTTTAGCTTGTCTAAGCAATACAATCTATGTTTAACAAACAATCTTTTAACCACATATGTGGCTAGTGTAGTTATATACATGGACCACTATTTAAACAACTTGACTAGGATCTGTCTAAAGCAGCTATTTGGCCTGTAGTAGATACTGGAAATATTTTGACCAAAACTCATGATAATTATTTTGAAAATCTTTCGGATAGGAGAATGTTTTTCCACAGCCTCCAGTTTGCCACTTGTGCTACTTAGGTTTAAAGTACATAGACAACTTGAATCTGATGTGAGAAGTTGAGAACAATGGTCATACTTTAAAAAGTTTTAGATGGTTGGGGTTTAATATTTAATGGAATTTTGTCTCACTTGTATATCAGATGATTACACAGGTTTGTGTTGTGCTGGCATTGTTTGTCGTTTGTGTTGTTTTCCAAACCAGTAACAAGGCTTGTAGGGAGTCCGTTTTCATATTCTGGCTCAATTGTTTGTACTCACCCCTTGTGCATTTGTATACTCAGGACATATCGAAAATGTAGTTAAGTCTCCAGTGCAAGATTACGTACTTGTACTTGGGTTTAGAACCTTGTACCCATACTGGTACACATTGCAAGGACACTGTATTTGTACCCATATTGGTACTCATACCGAGGACAGTCTACGTGTACCCATACTCATAACAAGGACACTACTTGTACCCATACCGGTACTCATACGAAGGACCGTGGACCCATACTGGTACTCATACCAAGGACAGTGGACCCATACTGGTGCTCATACCAAGGACATTGTACGTGTACCCATACTGGTACTCATACCATGGACAGTACTTGTACCCATATTGGTACTCATACCAAGGTTATTGTACTTGTACCCATACTGGTACTCATACAAATGACAACGGGTGTACCCATAATGGTACTCATACCATGGACAGTGTACCCATACCGGTACTCATACCAAGGACATTGTACGTGTACCCATATTGGTACTCATACCAAGGACATTGTACTTGTACCCATACTGGTACTCATACTGGTATGAGTACCAGTATGAGTACTTGTACCCATACTGGTACTCATACCAAGGACAGTGTACTTGTACTTGTCTGCCATTTGATACACACTTACAGTACACAAATTAGAGCGACCATAAATAATAACAACCTCAGGAGAGATGAAATGTATTTGTCTTGTTTTGTAGCTTTTTCTTTGATGACTACAGACAGGATCTGGTCAACACTATAAAGCACATCTTGAAGCCTGAGGTACGCTTATCAAATGGTTTTACAGTTTATTCATTATTCACACTAGTGGGGAAAGTAAGTAAGATATATGTTGGAATATTATCCTGCCCTCTCCCACCCTCACAATTAATGAAATGATTTGATAAAATATTCATGGTCTTTTAAATTATCAAATTTCTTATCAGTTACCCCAGAGTTTTGTGACATCATTGTTTAGTTGGACAAAATGCAGATCCATAAATAGAAAACTGACTTGGTGATTATCACAAAATGTCAAAAGTGAAACTCATTGAATAGAATATGAATTGAAGCAGACATCTCAAGAATATAATAAGTGCTGCGTGCTACAAGTTTGAGGTATCATTGTCAAAAGGTGGTGGCAATTCCTGGTAACTATCTCTTTGCTGGGCCACAGATGCCAGAGTATGTAGTATAAAAGCATTTCCAGAAATTCAAACTTTAATATTTATGAAGAAGAGAATATAGTCATCAGTTCCCAAATATGCAGTTGGGTTGAAACCATTAAAACGGGCGAGTAATCAGTTTGTTTGTAGTACTCAATAGTATGTATATACTCAATAGTATGTATATAGTATACTCAATAGTATGTATTGATATACTCAATTCTCAATAGTATGTATATAGTATGTATATATATATGTATACTCAGTAGTATGCAATATCGATACAGTTAGATTGCACTACAGATAAAACCTGTTCAGCTAATAAACAAAGCTTTAGGTAATCAATTTTATGAATTCTCTTTACTACATATACTAAACAAAAAAGAACTTGAAACATTTCTGCAAAATTTTAGGGGATTGCTTGGATGTTTGCTCCCCAAAGGGGATCAACTTTGAAGAAGTTTCAAGAGATTGCAGAGGCTGACTTCACTATAGAACTCCAAGAAAATTATGACTCTGACGTTTGGGCAAAACACCAGAAGGTAAATGAGCTGAGAGTTCAAGACTTTGTGATAATTTGTTTATAGAAGGGTACTTATTTTTAAGAACAAACTAATAATTTGTTAA
>JAIPMN010020217.1:0-11496 GCA_020650975.1 Apostichopus californicus
GTTTCGATCCTAGCAGGATCTTCTTCTTTTAGCCTTTGAAGAAGATCCTGCTAGGATCGAAACGTCAGGCCAACTTACTTTTACACATTCTCCTACACTGGCTCTGTAGTGGATAAGCAGTTTTCTAACAGTTTTATTTTATTTTGAGGGAATAATTTTATAGGGTATAGCCCGGCAAAATGCTATGCAAACTGGGCAAGTTGCTATACAAGTGCAAAGAATTGTATAGTTTTTGTACACAGGAACCATAGTAATTTTTTTAAAGGATCGTTCGGAGTCAATCAAAACTGCTAATTACAAAATTTATTCCCTGCTTGGGTGACAGCATTATGTGTTTTTCTTTCTTTTTGGGGGCATTTTCATTTTTTGGTTGTCTAGCAATTCATGCAAATAATACCTGTATAAATAGAATGAGTATTATATGAAATTTTATAGTTTTCAAGCTTTGGTAAATTAAGGCAGTTAGTGATACTGGTATAAATTGCTTCAGATTGAAGCAGTAATTTATATGTATAGAGCCATAGTTTAAAATGTTGTTGGTGAAACTGACTTCTAGGTCACTTAAAACTTGGTAGTTCTAATTTTGATGGGAATCATTTAGTGTTCAAATTTTGTGTAGCAGTTTTAGGGTTGTGAATTTAATCTTTTCTAAAACTAATATAGTTCCTTCGTAAAAAAAAAAAAAAACTACTACTATATATCATTGCACTTGGGTAGCAATTTGATCCAATCAAGTATAGCACTTTACGATGAGATGCTGGATAAATTTTGTGCCGATTTTTTATCAAATCATGTAAAATTTATAAATAATTTGAATGCTCACAATGTAAGACATGTATTGTATACATACATGGATGTTACCGTTTAGGTGTTCCCAATTAGCATATTATGAACTCCAAGATAGCAAACGAAGTTCACTGTACATTATTCACAGATGGCAGCCATGCAACATATATCTAAACCTACTGTAAGCCGTGGAATACCGAGCAGAACTGTTGATCTGTAAAGTGATGTAGTCATGACTAGGCCATTCATCAATTACACAGAATCTATAATTTACAATTTCAATCTGAAGAGAGTATATTTCAGATTGATAATTTATCATTCATATTTGATATGTGAATATTCGTGTGATTATTTCCAGCCCTAAAAGACTTGCTTGCAATGCTTACCAAACTTGAATAATATCTAGATACATAGTAAATGTTATTTAGCTCTCTAAATTATATGAATGTTAAGCACAGCTCTGTACTCATGTCTTGAAATTAATGTGTTATTGACATTATTTAAATCGTGAACATTATTTTGAATTCATATCAAAATCAAATGTCGGTACATTTTTCTTCCCTGTTTCTTTTTCTTTGTTGGGGGGGGGGGAGGGTGTGGAAAGGGCTGGGGGAGAATAATTAGGGCAAATTCCAGTTTCGTTTGAAAATATTTGTTGAGTACTTAATAATAACAGTCAGTAGATTATTACCTAATGAGAGGCAGTTGATTTTAAGACTGTGTCAATATACAGTACTTTAAAGTAACCTACTTTGGTTTCAAGGCAAAGGATATTAAGAAGAAAAGTCTGTAAATTAAATTATTCACTCAAATGCTCGACATAATTTGTGGACCCTGACGGCATATATATATCAATAAGAATAAACCTGTAATAATCCATCACACCCAGTGGTTTCAAAACATGATTTAAAAATGTGAGGCAATCTAGGAAATATGATTCATTTTTTTTGTAGCAAAGAGTTATGGAATAACTTTAATCAATATATTAATTTACCTGAAACAAATCTGCAAGATGCTGCCATAGAGAAATCCCCATGCAGTGGTCTAAAAATTAAATTAAAGATGAAGGGATTTTTTTTTTAATTATACTGAGTTTGGAATCCATGATTCAAGAGACAGATATCTGTTGTTCAGCTATACACTGGTCTTCATAAATGTTTTAAATATGTCTCATATGTCTGCTTGGTATTCCAAAATTTATTGAATTTTTGGCTATTTACTGGTAAATGCCAGTCAATTACATGTACAGTATGGACACTGTTTGCCTGAAGGCGAATAGAATATGAATAAAAATGAATAAAATGGAGCAGCCAGTAGACATGAAGGAGAATAAACACATAGTAAGCTTGCTGGCAACGGTCAGTCTCGGCAGAATCGGCACGATTTTCCATATGTATTTTTTGTATTTATGTATTTTAGATCCTCCTGCAAGCAGGAACTCGCGAAGAAGCCTCATTGGCTTATCAAAGCCACAAGCTGACCGAAGTCAGTCTGTTAGATTCATACTTAACGTCCATGATTATGAATTGTCAATTTTCAAAAACTCTGAAACTGGACGATATCATTAATCTTGGAATGACTCCAACCGGGACCTTATGATTGGAAGGCACTGGCATTAACCACTGAGCTAACACTTCACAATATACCTAACAAAAGTTCTGTGTTACTGCTTTTTATCAGCAAAATATTATCAAGCTGCTAAATCCTGTACAGTATAAACCGATGTGCATTTTAATTGCAGAAAATGCTAGTGAGAACTTGTCTTCAGTCGGTAGAATATTTTTAAGCACAGTTTGGCATTTTTTAGCAAACTTATGGTTAAAAATTGTGAAATTCTAGGCCTGTTTGTCTAATGCTTAGTTGCAGGTTAAATGGGCAGACAAACCAGGCCACCTACTGCTGTTTGGATTTTTGTTGCTTGCAAAGATTCTTGCAAGAATTTTGTTAACAAACTTACTGAAGGTTGGTTGGGGGGGGAGGGAGGGGGGAGGTATGGGACATTGGAGGAAACCTTTCTTCGTATACAGATGATTCTGGTTGGAGTGGTGGAGAGGTACTGAATGCACCTCAATCCACATGTAACGTAATGTTATCCTCATGGTGTAGCTGTACCTATCTGTCAAAATGTTTTGACTTTGAATTTGACTATTTCAAGTATTATTATTGACTTTGTATTATTACTGGTATACATTCTGATTAAGGAGTATTATGCTAGGAATGTGAGAATGGTCACTCACAGTATGGTATAATTTCCTTTATATAATTTACATGAGACTAATGTTAATCTGAGATAACTTTTTTACTATTTGGTTGGAGAAGGTGTACAGGTACTGCATATCTAGATTGTACACTAACTACATTATATGTTCTAGGGATTTTCTACCTTATGGAGCTCCTAGACTTTGAATTGCAAGTACTTTGTTTTTTAGTTACAGAACTTCCCCTATTGTATAGTGTAATAGAAGTATATCACTATCCCAAGTTATGATATCATATATAAATCACACAGAAAGCCAAATTGTACACTTGTTTATATGATGTATGTATGCGTGTATGTATGTATATCTACACACACACCCTAAAGTGCATCACAGCACAAATTAATCATTGGTTCATCCAGTAGCTAAATATTGCACCATGTAGACAGTAGCAGATATGTATACACCATAGCGATGACGAACGGTAATGGATTAATTCATGGCAGTATTAAGCTAAGTACATCATCTCCCAAGTCAAGCCTGGAGTTATAATACAAGTAATACACAAAACTGATCAGAGGTAGATCTTTCTTGTTTGATGACATCACTAAATTCTGAGCCTTTTATCTTAATCCTCTTAGTGAGTGAGGTCACTCAGATTGAGATGAATTCTTCATCTCTTGAGTTTTTGGATGGAAGTATTTTACTTAAAGCAACGTGGTAGACATTTTAGCATATAAATTAATGAATAAACCAAGGAACGAACGAACTAAGTTACTAGCAGACGAACAAACGAACAAACGAAATGGAATTGTTCAGACAGACAGACACATTTATGAATAAATCAATGAAGGATGACCAAAGGCAGATTTTTTTATTTTTTTATTTAATTATATGTGTATTTCACATCAAGCTCGTCTGTACCACCAACAAGTTTGAAATAACGATTCCTATTTATAGAAAATGCAGCTGACTGTCTAAATGTTTACAGAGGACAGAAAGAAATAAAACAATTAAATGTCCAAAAGTTGTCCGAAAAGTCCTCACTAAAAGTGGAAATGAGAGATGAGAAAGAAGATCATTGTTTAAAGTTGAGGTTTGGGGTAGTAATGTGGTAATATATGGTTCAATGGTTAAATCCAACCAACTATAACAAGCACTTGATCACTTTACTACTTGGTCCCTGTACTTCAACCAAGACAATGTTGTTGGGGTTTTTCTCTTATCAAGATTAATAGCTTCACTGCATGTTACAAATAATGTCTAGATTTCAAGTTTAACAAAGTCATGGAAGAATCTTGTGATGAACTCCTGAATAATGTAACTATAGTCATTAAATAATACCTTGTAGTATTATATCAAAAATACAAATATTTAACATTCTCACAAGTTTTGGCATCCTTTCAAATGACTTGTTTGGAGCACTATATTGTAATATATAAGGAGGTGTGATTTATACTCTAAATTCATGTATGTCTGCTTTAAAGAAATTTACAAGATCTGAAATTTGAATCAAGCTTAAAGCTTATATTGTCCAATACTGGCAAACATCACTAAAGTTAAAAAGAAAGTAACACCCATATTCAAGCGGTAAGGGAGGATGAGCAAAGAATTACCATATCATATCATGGTCACCATGGAAACAGGATAGAGGACATTTATGAACATTATTAATGAATAAACATAGCCTTCCATATCCACTGTAGTTAGTAAAGAAAGTGTTGCAGTACTGTAATTCATGTTTTTAAAGCAAACTCCATAAACCTCAAGATTGCTGCAACAAAGTTCAATTACTAAATGAACTCCCTGATAGCCAGACCTATTGATCGAGGAAAGGAATCATTGGGATTTGGCATGCAATGATGCATGCAGGATTTTGGAAAGGAAAACTTCCAGAGCAGAATGCAATGTAGTCGTTCACAATATTCTACTACAGCACCTGGTCAAGCTGCCCGCATTTTCTGTCCCGTCGCTCCTACATTAAAACTATTTATAGCATAAGTATGACAATCTGCACATACTAGTCATCATTAATGTAAACATGGTCCCTCATACTCTAACTTTAATTCAACAAAAACGTTACTCTCACCATCAAATTTTATTTTCCTTAAGCAACTGAGACATGAATTTGATTGTCAACATTTTTTCTTAAAACAATTCGCAAATGTCTGGGTATGACAGTTGGGTCAGAACTTTCATGAAATGAAATAGATTATAAACTTTTAGCTGGTGTTAGCATGTTACACTGTGGACTTTTCTTATGATATATATTTTTTGGTATCAGTGGTGTATGTATGTATGTATGTATTTTAGATCCTCCTGCAAGCAGTAACTCGCGAAGAAGCCTCATTGGCTTATCAAAGCCGCAAGCTGACCGAAGTCAGTCTCTTAGATTCATATTTAACGTCCATGATTATGAATTGTCAATTGCCAACAACTCTGTAACTGGACGACATACATTAATCTTGGAGTACTGACTTGAACTCGGGACCTTATGATTGAAAGTCACCAGCGTTAACCACTGAGCTAAGAGCCAGAGTGTCAGAGAGCCAGGTTATGCATTGGAGACAATTCTGTCACTGGGCATCCTTCTTGGGGTCTTCATTCTTCGTTAAAAGTATATTATGAAAATGAGGATATATATATACCATCCTTGTCCTTTAATTCCCCTGGCACCTACAGGGGTAATGACCCTCTGACTCCCTCCCCCCCCCCCCTTTCAAAAGGCTTGTTTGGTTTTGTATGGTTGAACTGAAGAGATCTCTATAGCTACACATCATCTGCCTCTAGTATTTGTATATATATATAGAGTCATGTTTGCATACTGGAGTTGTAATGGTGCTAGCAATTGCTTCTGTTGACCATTTGCCTCTGTTCAAACACTGAACTAGATGTGTACTCACTCCCAACTGTCTTGTGTATGAACTCTACTGTGCATTTTCCAAAGCAATTGCAAAGGGCAATTTTGCATATTAAATCATACGCACATACAACATAGACATAGGGTACTGGACTATAGGATATTATAGTAACTGTTATATGAGATATTACCACTACAGGGTTTAAACACTGTAGGTATTTTGGGAGATATAAATGTGACACAGGGCTGATTTCTGAGATATTTGGCAGGTTTTATATAAAGAGAGCCTGGTTTTGTAAATTATGTTAATTTACTACTGTATATTCATACAACCTTGTGTTCCTTTAATTGAGCAATATGAAAGCAGAGCATCTACATAGACCATACCTGGCCATTAAAGGTAAATATTGGCAAATTTCCTATTTAGAGGCGACAAACTACATGTACAGTATGTGTATAGGGACTGCACTGAAATTCAAATCTGGCTGAAAATCCGGCCAGCTCTGATAAATTTTTCAAATCCGGCATTCAGACAGATTTATTTCTAAATGTGACCGGATTTGCCGGATTTCCAAGTGACTGACAATGCAACATAATATGAAAATCAGGTTCCTATTTGTGTGTGTTTGTGTTTTTTTAAACTGAAAAACCTTATAGGGAAACCTGAATGATGCTTCTGAGCCCCTGTCATAGCAAGAAAACCCACTCCCATCCATCCTTTCCGACGTATACAACTTATTTTGAAGAGAAAAATATTCCACGCTGTAAGTTGATTATTCCATCTCAACATCTTGTCCCTAACTCAAGATTTGGTTGAGTGAAATCTATTTTGACTAGCTAAACCTTCAACTTCTCCTCACAGTAGGGGGTCTATGATGTCATCTGGGCATATTTATGCTCTTCAAAAGTTTACTTAGGCTATTATAATCTTCTTATCGATTTATCCTTGAAACCTGATAAATTTGGAATGTTTGCTCTGCTGACAATGTTCTCTGTGCTTAGAATTTCATCAAAATGTATATTTTTGTAGAAATATGCTTTTCCTCTGTGAACAATTGATTGACAATTTATAGAGACAAACAAAGATACTTTTTGTCCTCCCTGATGACATCATCCATTCTGCTGTTGCCAGATGCATTAATATATCATAAAATTTGAAAAATTCATATCGTCATGAAACAAACTGCTATGAGGATGTTAGTTTCGCCTAAAGATTCAAAATCTAACAGCAATTGTGATACAAGCAATCAACTTTCAGCTACCAGAAAATGCTTTTCAATATATCCCGAACTAGATGAATTTAGGTATACACATTATTACATCCAATAGGATGTAAAGAAGGTAAAAATCCAATGTAATCCGGGCAATTTCCGAAAGATTTTAATCCACTACGAAAACGTATGTGTAAACACTTTGGGTGGTGGAATGAGAAGGAAGGGCATTGACTGCAAGTGGCCGGTCACTGAGGGTGCACATGTGTTAAAAGATTACCAGGGCATACTAGACACGGTAGAATGAGGTGCTAATGTTGTGGGGAGACAGGTAAGCGGGTCACTCGTAAATATATAAACCAGTAAGTTTTATCATATACATACAGTACTGTACATGTGTTCTTGTGCTGCTAAAAATAAGTCACTATGAAGTTACTATGGCAATGTACACCGGAGTGCTGTTACAGTTTGGGGCAAACTTTTAATGGTTGGCACAGAGGACCAAATTTCTGTTCGTACAACCAAAATCAGCTTCGTAGGTCCATTGGATGAAGACTAGTTGTTTAACATCAAATTCACATCGCGTTACTAAACTAAATACCCCAACTAGGTATAGCTTTAAAGCTTGTGTTCTATATAGTTACCACTACACATCTCTCCTACAGTGTTCATAATAGTCATCGCTGTTCTGCTACATCTTTCGGGACATTCAACTAAATATGATGTTCGGACAACAAAAAGGAAGGCCTGGTTTTTCCCTCCAAAAAATCAAACATTTCCACTGCAGTTATTGTCCTATTAAGTTTGTCAATGCCCTATATGTCAGTCAGAACATGTTTAGCTATGCTAATCATGCTAGGTACATCAGTACACTATTGAATGAGCTCTGCCAGTATGCTTACTGTAGTAACATACAGTATGTTAAACAGTAAACACTCTAAAATATGTGATTAATATGTGTGACAAACATCTGCCTCAGCTCTCAGATACAGTATGTGTCGAATTTCATTTAGACATGTACTGTATTGACAACATGAACAGATTAATAATTACTGGCATATTCTAGTGCTCTATACTCTAGATGGTACAAGTTAAGTTCATTAACCCATGAATGGAACACTTCAAATATTAATGAGATGATACCAGAGCGCCCATTTGTAGCGCCATTTACTTTCATTTTACTCCGGTGATGGGCAAGAGGAGGGAGAGCCGCTTGAGGAGAGAGTAACAAAATTTAGTTTGAGGGTTATTAAAGATTTTGGTATAAATATTGTGGTTATGGAACAATGTACCAACACCAGATTACTTGCATGAAAATCTCAGAAATGGAATATGAGGATGTAATTTTATAACCAAATTGGAACCATCTTTGGTATCAAAACAGAACTGTTACATGTACTTGACTGGCAACACTAGAGTTGAGATGTGGTAACCTCTCTGCTGGAGAAAAGTGTCATTGTGTTGCATTTAAGGTTTAATCCAAACAAGAGCTAATTTACACTGGATGTATTATACACTGGATACAGCAAATATATTGAAATCCGTTGTTTGTGTGTTCGTTTTTATCCTCTTTTTACTATTCATACAATTTTAATGATAGTGAAGCTAATTCTCAATCAGAAAGAATAAGTACAATGACTCCCGTATAATTTTCTTTATATTTGCTTTGTTGTCTCGTATTATTGACTTTATTTTAATTTTTTTTTTTTTTTTACGTTTTCAAACAATATCCCAGGGGGTATGTAAGCATCATGAGATTGGCTTCCATCTTGCAATAGCAAAATTGGTGGTATGATGTAATTTATTGATTAATGTACCTACCACTCTTGATATTAGTGGTGTGAGATGTATAACAGCAGCTAACTGGCAGTATTAATGAAGTAGATCCCAGAGCTGTCTGTGATACATACTGGATTTGAAATGTAACAGACCACAAAACTCTCCTCACCCATGGAATATCACTGAACATTAAAAAAGTTAATGTACTTTGTTGGAGATCATTGGCAGGATTTTTTCAGTCTTCAGAGATACAGGAGGTATAATGAAAGAATTAAATCTGGATTCAAATTCCTATCTGTGATGTTCTGAGATTTTTAATTGCTTTACTCGATTCTTTCTTTTACCTGTCTCATCTATACATATGAACTCTGATCTACCTACCAATACAAATGATTTAGTAATTAGATCTAAAGAGGAATTACAGGGACTTAGTTATGGGTCAAGGGCGCGGAGTGGGGGGGGGGAGGAAGGACGGGTGTGATGATAAATGGTGACCAATTTCCAAGATAGAGTAGATAGAGCAAAGATACATTAATTGGGATAGTTTATAAATTACCAGAGTAAGTTTTTGGGTTCTTCTTCTTTGAGAGTTGGAATTGTTAATGTTTTCATGTTTTACCTAAATTTATCAAGCATGAATCAAGCAGGAGTTTATTTCATAGTTGAACATTGATGGTAATGGTTGGGTTTGTTTTCTTCATCATTCCACTATTAAAGGTATATGTGAATGTTGTCAACTATGCTATTCAAGGGCAAAATAATAAAGGGGAAGAATTTATGCAGTATCCCTTTGAAAAATTACATAATGCCAAATGGGCAACTTGCTATACAAGAATGTCAGAAAGGGAAAAGTTTCACAATGCAGTCACTGTAACAAGATTGTTTAGATAATATGAAAACATTTGTTGCCCTAGTACTATGACTGGCATTCGGTTTATTGCTTGTGTTACATATATGGACTTTTAAACAGTTTTAGCTATTGTTAAGCAAATGTATCTTTCAAATTTCTCTTATCAAAAGCACCAGCTTTTAAATGGAGAAAAATGTGGATAATGTATATTGTGATGAAAATTTAATTTTGATGAATGCATGATCACCAATTTTTTATTAATCAACTAAAGCTTATTGCCAATACTTAGATCCTTTAAATCCTAAAATCCATAAATCTATAACAATTTGTGCTACATAGCAGTTTGCTATGACATCTCATTACTTACTGCAGTACAGTATGTAATATTTTATTACATTTCACTTTCAATATTGACCTTCATGTCTCAGGAAGCTGAAAAAAAAAATTGCCTTTTAACATAAACTCAGCAAATATGAGCATTAATAATATTGTACTTCAAGCAATCAATGTGATTTACTAAATTATGCTGACAAAATTATCACCAGCCTTCAAATTTGCAGAGACCAACATCATTATTATTTATTCTTATTGTTATTATCCTCATCATTATTATAATTTTCATCATCATCATCATTATTATTATTATTATTATGATCATTTATTTTTATATTTTTATGATGATTTATAAAGATTGTAACAATGTGAGTTGATAAGTAGTGGAGGGGAATGAAAAGATGAAAAGGAAGCTGGTTTCCATCATTCTCTTCTAAATGTGTCCCTACTAGTCCATATTTTGTCTGAATTAACCTTTGATGAAGATCCTGCTAGGATAGGAACATTGGGTCCTCTAACATTTATGCATTTCATCAATCTAATTTTCGAATGTCTGTGGGTAATGATCAACAGTTTCACTCATACTTTGAGAGACATGTTTCAACATTACTTATTTAGCAGTATAGAATGCCCTTTATAGTCTTGTTGAAATTGCAGGAATTGGTGTCGAATGCAAAAGCACTGCTTCAATTAAGAGAAAACCAACGGTATATATGTACTCAACTTTCGAGAAGACTCGAGACCAAATGTAAAAACTGACGTGAAGTATGGGTGAATTAAGGGAAATGTCAACAGCATCTTCAGACTGACAGGGCAATTAGTAAAATTGGAATTTACTATAAGGACACACTTTTACTGTAGATGCAGTTTACCGTATATATACACACTGTAATGATTTACACACTCCCATGCGTATAGCAAGAGCAAATATATGCAGCTTAATTAACTTCATTGCTGTATGTCACACTAAATTATATGGGCTGTAACGTGAGAGTTGATATTTAGCGAACAGTCATCCCAAACATATTGTAACTATATGGTAACCGTACAGGAAACGAAAAGAGTGCAAAAAAAATAATAATAATTGTTATTGGTTTTAATATATATTCGAGAAGTAGCTCCTTAATCACCAATAACTATTTCTATGAGAATTCAGAATATATACCACAAATCTTCCTCCTTTTTTCAATTTTTTTCGAATAGCAAAATTGTTTGTCACAAAATTGATTTGACTTTGAGTCTTTAAGGGCCTGTTCATTAGAGATATTGCCTGAGCAAGTTTTGTCCGTTTCCAGTGAGTTTTCAGATTTTTATATATTTTATGTTACTAGATTATTTTAAATTGATAACCACAGAAACATAATCTATAATTTAATGGTCTTTTTCAAGCAGTAATATCTTCTTCTTTCTTTGGGCATTAAAACTTGTTCCATATATATAGATATATAAATATATAAATATATATATATATATATATAT
>JAIPMN010020220.1:0-16286 GCA_020650975.1 Apostichopus californicus
ATATATCCCAGCTAGGGGAATTATTGAACGAATAATAATATAATAGTTACGTTGCGTAGTAGCGCCGGTTAAGTGGAACCTTCCTGATTTGTGTTCTCTTGTCTCTTTTGCTCTTTCAAAGTTGACGGAAGGGATATCTTCCACCAGATATTTCTCAATTGTACCTGGACGAAAATACGAACACAAAGAAATAAAAAAAATTCTTTCAAGTATTAAACTTGAAATGATACAACAACTGGAATAACAACGGATCTAATAACATAAGAAAAAACTATGACAGTAACATTTCAGACAACGTTCTGCCAAGTGATGTATCCAGACAACGGAGTAAAGAGGACATTATGAGATCATAGAGCATGTGTGTGGTGGTGGAAGGGGAAGGGTGGGGGGGGGGGGTGGAAGTAAGGAAATTGAACTTACTTTTGATGTGGTTAAAATTTGTATAGGAGGAGTTTGTGCGCCCTTCCCATATATTAATATTTTGAATTTTTTTAATTTCAAAACAATGACGTAATGATGAGGTTTAAAACACGAAATGAAAAAGAAAAGAAAATGGAAGCCAAAAGAAATTCTAAACGGAAATATTAAAAAATTAAAAATATAAATTAGCATACCTAAGCTGATTTCCCATTGTGATATCCTGACAGTGTGTCGAGCTATATCCTCTACAGCATATGTAACTATGGAAATCCCGTCTCTGTATGCTACCTTTGGCTGGTAGATATATACGAGATGGGTTTCGAATTCGGTTAAGCATAAAGGTACGTAAGAGTCATTTTTTCTTTCTCCTTCATCTGAAAGGAGAACAAACGAACGAGAGAGAGGTCAGACCGAGACGTAATCAACTAGTAATTACAAATGGTGTATTGATGTGTTCAAGCAGGGAATTTAAAATGATTAGAAATTAACTAAATATTAATCAAACCTACCTTCACAAATTTTACAGCATTGTCCCCGAACCGTAACTGGATTCTTGCATGGCATATCTTCGACAGCCGGACATTCAACACGACTGCACACTGATTCACCAAACTTTATAAAAAAGAATAAAGATCAAATTGTATCGTGAGGCAACACATCAATTTTCTTGCGTCTCTTCACAATTCTTCCTTCTTATTGTTTCGACAATATGAACAGGTGCGTACTGACGGGGGAGTTGGGGTGTCAGATTACCTGATCACATGTCGGTCCCACATCGACGCCAAGTCGGTCTCAAAATTCGAGCCGAGATCAGCGTGGTCTTATAATGTAACGTAAAAGTAATAAAACAAATTTTCCTCTCCCGCGCCTGAGCACTCTTCATTGTTATTATTAAAAGGGGTATCGTTCTCTGCCCCTACCATATCTGCATATGACTCTACAACTTCCGTGGAGAGGGTGAGAGGGGATTTGTAATACATTCCGGTGAAAATGTATTCCTCTCCGAAATGAATTTTTGTGCTTTAAACAAGAAATATCTGCATGATCCACCTCTACGACGTTAATTTGTGGTTTAAGCTCGTTACCTAAATACCTCAATACGCTTCAACTTCGAGGACTTTGAAATACACCTTAGAGAAATGAATTCTTATCTCTCATATGTATTTTGTGCTATATATTGGCTACGAGAGAATAAGAAATATCTAAACACGCCGCATCTTCCAGGAGCTTCGTCCCTGGATCCCAACCATGGCTCCTTAGAGTAAATTCTCTTTCTGGTTTGTATGTTTTATTGTCTAAATATGCTGCAGCTTCCGGGGTTTTAGCCCAACCCCTGTACCCCTAGGACAATAACAGTGTCCAACTTTAATTATGAAACACATTGTCGCTTGCTACCACTAAATTCTGTCTCAGAAGAGTTAGTTAGTCGGTCCCGAAGTCCCTCTATACCCCTCCCCCTCCCCTCTCCACTCCCCCTACGGAATGCAATAAACGGAGAGTAACCCTCAGTTCTGACTTAACTCATTTTTCGTGAATATTTTTCGTATACCCGCGTAATCGTTACAATACATTAACGACTGAGATCATGAATATATGCCTCGTGACAGACTTTGACTAGAATACAATGTACACCCATCGGACATTATTTATATGATCTTTACGTGTTACATGTTACCTTGATAGGACTTACCGTACAGATGCAAATCACACAGTGAGCTCTACCAAATGGCGCAAATAAAGGGTGCCACTGTTCACCATGGCTGTAAGTCTGGTCAGCCGCCACGCAAGCTAGAAATATGAAATATGAAACACCTTAATATTTCAACTGCCAATTTGTTGCGTAGTTGCCATAATTTCATCTGCCTTTTAATTTTATTAATTTTATTAGTTCATAGCAGCAAAAACGCGGATTATAATCACCCTTCGCAGCTATCGGTCGAACGTAATCAAACTGACTCGAATCAGTGATTTCTGATTTGCTTATATTCTCTTAATGTTTTGTCGACAGTTGGTAACGTTTAAAGCAATAAATCATCAATTTGCCAGACTTATTAACAATGACTTTTCAATTTGACAGTAAAGGTGCCGAGTATAGAGTATGGCGGCATATAAGCGTCTGTTAGGTCACTGCTTTATAATATTTCACTTCAAGCAGGAAAGCCAAATATTGACTATTTGCTGATTTACAGTTTCATAATGTATATCATACTATTTCATACTGACTTTTGATTTAGATTCAATTGGAAATTATTTGTTCTACGTAAAGCTTATTAATATCATGTTCGTAACATATGTTGCAAACATTTAATGATTCATATGTACTGTTTCTCTTATAAATGACGATATTTCAAGATATGTCAAGTTATCAATTGTATCAGTCTATCCCCCATTAAGGTTAAGCAGCTTACAACTTTATAATACCAAATTTAAATGAGTTTACTGCCCTTCATAGAGGCGAACATAAACAAAGTTTATTTCATATACACGATCATGGTTCCATGGTATTACGATAGACTCATACAGTCTTAATACTCAACGCATTACAGCAGCACTTTAAGTACAATGATAAGCTTCGGGGACTATTCTCATTACGTGGTTTAAGAATAAAAGACATATTTTAAGCCCGGATATTCGTGCAAATGGAAACAAGCCGCTTTAAATAGACTAGATCGATACGTGATGATCGATGAAGATAGTTGTAAACCACGAACCGTAATAATCAGACCCTCTGGATCTTGAATCGAAATCCTCGAATCTTGATTCTAACAGTGGCGGGAAATTATTTAAGGAGTCTTCTTCAGTTGCTGAAACGTCTGGAATGCTTATATCATTCGTCTTGCTCATGGACTGTTCTGTATGGGAGGTGAAGGACAGTAAGTATGAAGAACAAGCTGAAGGGATTATGAATCAATTTTCATAAATGGAAATGTATCAACCTTGTACTATGTCGGGCATATTAAAAAAAAAATCTGCTCTGTGATTTGCATTATCATAGACGACTGGTAACCTTTCATATGACATGTTGAAACTGTTTCTCAAAGTTGTATCTATGCCGCAGACGTCATTCACGCCAAATAAAGGGGATCACTATACGGCCATCACTTACTATACGGCCCGTTTGGTAGCCATAGGCTCTGACCAAGCGCTGATTCTTTGCGAGCTTGGTTCCTCCCTGATAGCTGTTCCCTCTCCTATATGACCGTCTGATATACACAGAGGTAGAATCATGATAGCTTTGGAGATAAATTCTATTTAATCTCATGATTCCAGAAAGTCACCGTATATGAAAACGGGGTAGGAATTCGAGAAGCAGTCTCGCAGCTGCAATTCACCGATGAGGGTCAATCATGTCCATAATAACAACACCTTCAAGTATACTATAGGATCATTCCTGATGGGATCATTCCTGATGGGACAGACGCAGGCCTATGAACATCCAATATGATGACATCGAAAGTACATCTCATTATCTCTCGAATAACTAAATCTATGCCTTTGTCCTGAGTACAGGATATTACGAAATGTTACACGACATAGCGATTTGTTGGACCCTGAGGAAGGGTAGTAAGCGCCGGTACGTGACTCTACTAGACCACAGAGCAATCGTTTAAAGGTGAAGGCGCGAATGATGAACACAATATTATAC
This sequence comes from Apostichopus californicus, assembly GCA_020650975.1. Lineage (NCBI taxonomy): Eukaryota > Metazoa > Echinodermata > Holothuroidea > Aspidochirotida > Stichopodidae > Apostichopus > Apostichopus californicus. The sequence goes on from JAIPMN010020220.1 coordinate 4,067, forward strand.
TTTCAAATTCATTATTATTGAGTACTTGCTAAGTCGGGTTGATTGTATATATCTCATTCACGTGATATACGTAGTAACTGGATTTCAACATCGTTTTCTGATGAAGTTTACTCATAGTATATTTTAGGTTTAATGGCAGAGCCATTACTTGACGGGCGTCTCGGTGGGTTGATAAATTCCCTGTAAACTGCATTTCCCACTTAACCAGTATTGAATCGTTTCTGATTTTATAATACGGGGATCATCTCGTTATGACGTAGAATATCAGTTTATGGATTTTTTTAAATCAAACTTAAAGAGTAATTACCATCTTGTGTGCATACCGGACAGCAGGACCCTTCATGTTTCGTCGGATTACTGCATTCTGGCTCCGGGCATGTACGAGTACAATATATCAAACCGGCCTAAGATAGAAAGTAAAAAGGGCTACTAAATACTGGATACTGAAAATGATATAATCACTGAAAGGGAACCAGTCCAATTTAAGTATGAGAGGGAGGGAGCGGTGGAGAAGGGGAGAGTAATCGGACATCTAACCAGTCCAATTTAAGTATGAGAGGCAGGGAGCGGTGGAGAAGGGGAGAGTAATCGGACATCTAACCAGTCCAATTTAAGTATGAGAGGGAGGGAGCGATGGAGAAGGGGCATCTCGGTATCGGGCATCTCGGTATTTTCACCAATGCCCCAAATAAACTATTAGATTAGACAAATCATATCGTATAATATTTAAATTAAACACTACAATCGTGATACATCATTACTTATATAAGGTGGAACATTATTTTATACAGGTATACATTATATAAGGTATATACCGCAAAGCAACACACACGTGCATGTAATGGAATACTTGCTTACCTTACATCATAATTGGATATATGCCAAATACATCTGGTAAATGTGACCCATACCATCCTTCCCTATAGCCGAATTACACTCCTCCAACGTAATGTGCATTTTGTTAAAAGTTAATGACGTCATGAGACCTTAACCGTGTGCTTCACATGACGCCCTCTAGTAGCCCAATATCATTCCAATCAAAGCCCTGCCCTTCCTCTATTTCCACCTCTCGACATCCAATATTCTTGGGATGTGTGAAGGAAAGAGAAATGCTAAAAAGCTCCATGATATATGGTCTCAGCTGATTCAATCACCCATTAGCGATTATTAACAAATACTCCATAGCGTTAAGTACCCTAAAGTGCAGTGGCGGAGCGTCCATACAGTCAGGGGGGGGGGCGAATGTCCCCCTGACGGACTCAAGTGGACTGCTGGCGCCCTTTTCAGCTTTTTACCACTTTTTACTTATTCGCGATTATTGACTTTTTTATTGCGGTCTCATCTAAAATAGTCACATTTTTTGGGCGATGACACCTATTTATTCTTCGTTTATCTGCAAATTAGCAAGGCCCGGAAAGGGTCATTTCCGGCGATCTAGGGAGTATCTTTACTCAAAAACTTCGGTACGCTCCGCGCCAACTCGTGGTGGCGCTCCGCTTAGATAGGGTCGGAAGCGCCCCTACAGACAATCCTCGCCCCCCTTGACCAATACCCCTAGCTCCGCCACTGTTAAAGTGATGTATAATACAGAAAACAAGCATGCTATTGCATAGCTGGAATGTCTTTCCTCTTACCGAACATATACACTGTACGCAATTGTCGTTCTCTATGCCGGTGACAAGCCTTGTACCAAGGAAGGTCTGTCCGTCATAATATTCGCGATCTCGGAATCGACAATGATTTTTCGTAGTAATTTCGAAGGCTTCAGTCGTCGGCAACTGTATCGTCGTTCCATTCTTTTCTATGAAGAAGAAAACATGGCAGAACTAAATAAAAAAAAGTAATATCGTCGTAGTCGTAGTCGTGTTTATTGTTTAATTCAACCTCGAAGGGAAAACCGTATAAGTTTTCTCTAACGCTGATAGTCCCTCACCGTTTCCCTAACGGGTGCCTAGAGGCATGTTCAGTCTCCATCCGACATTGTAGTCCTTTAACACCAACCCTTCTAACACCCCCGCCCCCACCTTTGCCAGAAATATTAGTTCTTTATTCATTTTCGTTCTACCATGCAGTTGAAGGAGGAGAATTAATCTAAACAGGATAAGCTACAATAATAATACTACATAATTGAGAACAATTTCCAAGTAGATCAGTGTGATAGCTCATCATGCTGGGCACACGTCGGCATGCGGTTAAGCACACTCCGATCTCCGGCAGTTTCCAAATCTGCTTTGCAACGATACAACGGTTGCTTCAAAATTTATTTAACAGTTTAGGATCAGTCAAACCCGTTTCTTTAGGTTCTTAAATATTTCAATGATTGTTTTTTCCCCCTCTTCAATCTTGTAAGCTTCATTTTCAATAGACGCATATGTATACATATATGCGTATATAGCCGTATACCTATAGTGTTTCATTTCTAAGATATATATCGTATTTTCTGTGTCCTGTTATCATGACAGGAATGTGTAGAAATAATTGGCATATTGACAAATCTAAGTGAGTCACTAAATGAGGCGAAAAAGAAGATTGAATTAATCAATCCTAGTCACTAGACTTCTTTCCCAAGGAAAACTTCATAAAAAATTGATTAATTCTTTTCAATTAAATATTATATATAATATTTCGTCGACCAGACACTTTCTTAATCGGTAGGCAAACGCAGAGCAAACCCAAAGCGAAAATCATTATCCAAAATGTGTACTTTTCTTCGGTGCTTTGAGTGAAACTCTGCAATTTAAGCTAAAAAAAAGCATTATTTATACCGTTGTCTGGAAAATTAGTAATAATTTAGCAACGCAAAAGTCTCTAGTAATATATACTTTTTTTCTCTCGTCTTCATTTTTTCGGTTAGCGTGCAATGCATAACTGGCATTCGGAAAGTTTATTAGTAAGACAAGGACTAATAAACATACACTTTGTTTGTTTTCCTTATCTCTGAGTGAAATTCCATTTCATTTGTTTCTTTGCGAACTCAAAATCCAAAACTTAATTGAAAAATAACAGTGTTTTTTTTTTATTAATGGGAATTTGAAATCACCTTGCTTTTTTGGTAATGCTGCAGATGATCATGGCCTTGGTTCCTTTCCTGGCGCCATTTAGCCTACACACAGTGCCGTGCCAGATCTATGGGTTTCACATTCCATTGGTGACGAAGTTATTTATTAGGAAACGCTATCGTAGTTCATTTTATGAGGGTGCCACACGTCCATATTAACGGGCATAAATCTCGGTCACTCAACCGCATCGTATTATTAGAAGTTCAAAGAACCCTGTTCAATGGTAGATCATAAGGCCTCTGCAGCAGTCTGGTATAGTGTATATAGATTTAGTATTGCCACAGTCCTAGATTTGATACCGTATGGTACAGCGGCGACAGCCTGATTGGTTCATCTACAACTTGTCAGATTACAGTAGCCTAGTTTGATTGTATTGTGAAAATACAAAGAGTAGAATGCGATATCCTTCATCCAAAAGCAGATTACAGTAGCTACCTTGCAATGCTATGAACAGATACCCTTCACGCAGACATAGAGTATGCACATGTACACTACATAAACCACTTCTAAGATGTAATCTTCGGTACCATACGATTCACCAATCGCCGATTATTCACTAAGAAATTTAAACTAGAAAATAGCTTATCAATTAATTAAACCTCATTAATTAAACCTCATGACAAACCTAGTGACGAACTCATTTCTTCGAGTGATAAAAAGTTATAGGTGAAAAAGTAGCCAAACTGCTCTACCGTATCCGATTTCTCACAACCCTCGTGCAACCCTCGTGCACCCCAGACCTGCCTCCACTTTATTGTCACTTTGACCAGGCTGTGAGATGTTGCTGACAAGTGACTTCCATCGAGTTATGAAGACGAATACAAAATATTAAGACATTAAATCTACTTTCCATAAATGTTAGTATTTTTTCGCTATTCACCCATGTTGCGCAAAATTAGAGCAGTGATGTCGTTAAAGTTGTATAAGTCCACGTAAGCATCATTATCTAGACTATTAATAGACCTCCATGATCAATCATGTTATATGCGAATATCACAAAGTTCTCATATTTTAGCTTTCATGAAGGATGAAATCCGCAATCATCAAAGTAATTATTCTTTTCAGCGAGTAAAGTAACATTCTTATCACTTAGCAGTTTCATTTCACGTGTCAACCTCAGTCACAAGTTTAAGGAACCCGATAATATGCTATAGGTTTAACATGCATGAGTCTCCCCTTTTATCGCCGTTCACTAAGTGTCGTAAAATGTCGCGTTGGTCAAATAGAATATACTTGCGATTTTATCTAACCACTCGTTGATTTTCCCTACTTTGTTGTGGCGTTTTAGCCATCATGTTTGGTTTCTCCGCTGTTTTCCAAGAAAATGAAGCCCATATTATTCATCATATCAATATGTAGTCCTACACTAAACGCTGATACTGGCGCAGCCTGCAACGAAGGCATGAAGACTTTTGCGACCATCGCAAGCTGAGTACTTTTCTAAAATATCACTCCACAAACCAACCCTCCTCCTGCCCCTCGTGTATTGGTGAATTGACTCATCCTGATTACAAAGACCAATGTACTATTGATAGGTACCGTAGGCCTTCTTCAGACACACTCTTCTTTCTTTTGAGATGTGGGCTGGGGTGGGGTGGGGTGGGGAATCAGGCTTATTATCAGAGAGGGGTGTAAAACCTGGAGAGGCGGATAAATTTTCAAACAAGTATCAACACTACGTCAATACCAACTACACGTTCATGTCAGCGGTACGTAGCCGATAATCTACTTTGTATCAGGACTAATATTGTTTTGTTAGGATATGCCAGCTAATTGTACCTCATTGGACGACGAAAGTTACTGAGAACATTTCACTATTCAACAAAGATTTACATTTTGAGTTGTATTTTCAAAATATTCACAATTTGACCTATGGCGAAAACATGTGACCTTTGATATCCACATAAACAATACTAGGATTATTGTACTTAGGTGAATTTAATACATATACCTGCTAAATATAATTTCATGCCAAGCTGTATTATTGGAGAGTTTGACTTTTAAAGTGATATCTAACGAACCTTGGTCTCTATACAACAAGAATAAGAATCGTATACTCAGCAAAGGGGGTCCACGAACTACATACGAATTTACACCTCCATGTACATATTGAGTTAGGAACCAAGTGTGATGAGGAGAGAGAGCGGCTGAGTATGGGGTCCTTCCCCAGCAGAAAGTTTGTTTTGGAGGTGCCCAACTGAACAGTCCATGAACTTCCCACTGCCAAAAGTGAAGAGTGACAGTTCAAGTCTACCCGTACATGTAAATTCAAGGAGCTACTTAAAACATGCTTAATGGAACATATCCATCTGTCTGAAGTAATCTATATTCCTGTACTATTTTGCACGTACACCCGTCTGCTCTTTAATCCTGTATGGGGTCGACATCATTACCCCTTCGCAATTGATGAATATTAAGGATATGTGGTTAACTACTTGGGCCGTAACTTAAATTCCATACCAGACTATATTACAAGATTCATTGATGGACTCAAATAAATTAAATCTATTTTACAAAGTACTTGAATAATTCGGAAGTACTTGACGTGATGGCTTTCTATTTTAAGCTTAACTTCATTTTAAGGTTGAACTCTTCATTCTCACCAGGCAAAAGAAACTTGAGATGGTTGAGAAGACTAGTCTTTCTTCAATTTTAATTTGCGGTACTGTGTATAATTAACTGTGTATAATTAACTGTGTATTCTACTCCTAAAGTGTTCTGTCTGTCTATGGAAGTTTTGTGCACTTTTATTTTCGGAGATTTTGTAAATAAAAAAATCCTAAGTTGAAAGACTTTTCTGTAACTACATCACCATATATGTTTTTATGTATCAAACACATGTGGCAGTTAAAAAGGTTTGATTGAAATATAACAGACGCAAAATAGAAAAATAATAAGTAACTAAAAAAAAAGTATTTGTTTCCACTTTAAACTCATGTAACGATATTACAAAGTTACCGTACAAAATGTCAAAGGTCATTTGGAACGTTCAGAGAACTACCACTATACAAGAAAGGTGACTCATGCCGCGCCCCATAACATTACATAATATGAATCTAGCATATCATAGATAAGATTTTAAGTAACTCACGATCATTTGATCTGGATAGTTCATAATGTAAGGAAATGTTCTCAACCTCTAAACAAGGCTGAAAGTAGACGCGAATCTCCTATTCATCCCTCGTATCATATCTCACGCATGCGCATTTAATTTGTCGAGCTTTGTACCAGGTAAGGATGAGTAAGGAGTCATGTAGATTTGAAACAGCTTTTGCGCTATTGCGTGAACGCTTGTGTGTAGATATGTGGGCGCCAATCTCATACAGGAGCTATTTCCACCAACAGTTTCCTCAATATGAACGTATGAAACGAATTTGATGGAAAAATAACGGAAAACTAACTAAGCATGTTATCCATTGAGTGATCATGTGTAAATGAATGTCTTTATGATGACTGAAGGTACTCGACTTTGCAGTATTACAACTGAATTATAAGGGAAATAAAAAAATATATAATTTTGAATGAAAATATCTGTGGAAAATATGAAAGGAAACCTATATACAATTATGAAGGATCCTCATCCCCACCCTTTTTTTAAGACTTACTTGCACAAATTGGGCAGCACCTATTTTGCACATGTATGGAAGTCTCGCAGTTTAAATCTGGACATGTTCTCCGATCACAAACAACTCTGTTAGGGGCGGTACAATGACACGTGACACACGGCTCCAGCCCTGATGGTTCAAGTACTGGATGCCAGGATTCGCCAACTTGATACAAGTCATCACCTAACTGGCAGCCCTCTGTTGAGATAAGCGATCAAACTGGAAGAGTAAAATTCATGAAGCAAACAGTCTACCATAATACAACTTCCGTGCAGTGTTTCATAATTAACGTTACAATGTAACATCACATTTTGTTAAATATGCAACTTGTGGTAAAACTTTCTTCACAATATTACATGAAAAGCAAACAAGACTAGAAAAATCATGATTAACACTTAAATTTTGGTTTGAATCATTTTAACGCAAAAAATGTCTGTTCACCTATTTTGCAGCCGAAAATGGGAAGGAAAACGACATTTCATTTCACACCCGGAACAAGCAAATAGTTTGGCAAATAGGATATCGTGATACATGTTGTGATCGGAATCGTATCGGAAAGTTTAATGTTAGAAATAGTTTTTGGTTCTGAAATAACTATATGAGTCTGGCTCGGCTCAATATAGTCAATGACCGGCCTAATAGTGTCAATATGAATAATTATCGTCATTTATAGCATGTGATTGGCACAATGCTGGATCCAACTGCGCAAAAGTTCAGTACAGGGGAATTTGAAATGCAGTGTTTGGTCAAGACAAATTGGTGGGGACACGGTATATCATATCCCCACCACTGAAAAAGTTGGTGGGACGCGTCTCTCTGTCCCCACCAGGATCTGCGCCCATGCAATGACGTACTATGCAATATGGATTAGTCAAGAGAAAAGAAACAATCCACGGTATCTAACTGCTTGAAGAAAAGTTCTCAGTCTAGATGAATGGTCATCAGACAGCTCTGCGAAAGACTAATAGATAAACCGTCACTGAGGTATCGCAATATTCTAAATATTATGATAAGCTGTGCATATGTGGTATATGTCTAAACGTGACATTTGTAAACCGGTACATTATTGCATATAGCTTTGTGGTCGTGGTATATCTCCAGGGAGCCAAATATCAGAGTAGGAGTTTAATGCATGCCCATGATAATCATGTTGATCCTTCAGCGTTCCATGGAAAGGAATGCATAAGAGCTTACCTTCCTCTGTAGTTGGTGATACAGGCACAGAACCGACAATACTGAAGAAAATCGCGAGAAAGTAGCTCAAAATCGTTCTTTCCATTGTCGTCTGAGTCAAGTAGAAATATTTATCTCATATATATATGCACCTGTTGAAAGGATACAAAAGAAAGTACATGTTAAACCAGGTCTGACTGTTAAAAATAACTTTAATAATACAAAAAAAGCATTACCGTTACCTATAATGTCGACCATCCTCACAGTTCTTCCATGAATGCACTCCGGGATAAACTTGGAACAGTAACTGCATGTGAGTGATGGGGATGTGGTCGATTTGTGATCCTATTTGATACAAACACAAAGCTCTCATTTCATTGATGGGTCTGGAAGCTCGATAACATCCCTTTTCGGAAACGGAAAACTTTGCGCTTTGTTTTCATGAATACAGCAAATAAACATAATTGGATGATGATAAAATGAATTTGATGAAACACATGTTGTTTATTATGGCGATAACAAAATACCTATCTGGTTGTATTTAGATGACATTTTGAATTCACACTGTGGGGAGGGGGTAAATATAAAAATTCATGTCAGAGGTTTTATTATGAAATAGTTATACGTCAGAATTAGGTATCCGCTTTATATATCCGTAAAATACATTACTGTTATAAACCCCCACTAGGGATTGTGAATGGCGAGCTCCCGGGCAACGGAGCTTTATGGACTCAAGCATTAAAAATATACATTCAACAAATATCTAGAACGAAGAACGAATATGCCATAGAAAAATCGACGTGCGCGCATTTTGTTTCTGTTTTCTGCCTTTAAAGGGTGGGGGGGGGGTACCTAATACCCAATGTTTAACCTTTGAATGAAATGTGCAATTACACTTTGTTGCCGTTCAATTGGCATATTATATGTGAAGATGTTACCCACATTTTGTGGGTTATTCTCGTTATATGATTATGGTGCTTAATTATGCATATGATGTGTCTACTTAATCAACGTTGGTTGTTTAAATATTGCATTTGGTATGAAAGCACGTGTTTATTGCTTACAAACTGTCGTTGCTTGTGCTCAAATTAAGGTGACAGTATTATTTTAAACACACAAAGTCGGTATATATAGTTGACTGAGCTCTTAAGCAGTTACAAATTTAAAACTAAATCGCCTAATAGTTAGGAAAAACAGTGACTAATTGCGATTTTCATTCACATTGACATTGAGATAGGTTGCAGATTTATTATTTAAATGCAATGAAAGTATAGAGGTAGGGAACAGTAAACTGTTGACAGTAAAAGTAGTTTCGTTAACGTAATTCCAAAGTTTAATCGGTTTTAATGTAACCATTAAGAAACGTCGCACAGTTTCTCATGAACTGCTGTTAAATTACGTTGTCTGCTCAGTGAGTGTCTAAAAGACTCACGGTCTTATTTTAGATGCTCAATAATTGTGAGCATATATTTCGGTTCAATTTAGTCTCCTTTGTACAATTTTGTCTGAAAAAGTGTAAAGAGATCACTTTTTGTGTTCAATGTGGATCTGCTATTTAGATGTCAGCTCTCAAGTCACAACAAAGTTGTCTGAAACTATATATGACGTTTGTATCGAAAACTATATAAAAGCAGGTCATGTACGTTGGCTAATCGTGGTCGATTTTACACGATTGTAAAAGTTGACCCTTGGACCACTAGCGGCGGTGAATTTATGAATTAATGTGAACAGTTAAAATAACTTGTTTTTAATTCGACTTTGATTACCGTTTAAGCATATAGGGAATATGACTTGTGATCATTTTAATAGCATGTTGGTACCCGAAGACAGACTGGTTAGCTTGTCTATAAAAGGTGACCAGCATATTTCGCGATTTATCGATGCTTTGCATGTATACATTATTCCTCGTTATTTGAGCCGTGATCAGAAGCGTCGCTTAACGAGACTCCGTGAGATCGATTAGTCCTGTCCCCCCCCCCCCACCCCCATTCGAAATTTGTTTTCATACAGATTGCCTGCACTATAGGATAAGGGGAACCCGTGCCGGGCCCTGTTTTTGTAGTCCTGGTGTAGGCATACAGGGATTAAATATCAAAAGTCAGGTCAAGGCTTCCGTAGTGCAGTTCACCTCGGTTGGTTGATTTTGTGCGCGCGACTGTCGTCATGGGTGCTTACAAAACTCATCTGGTGGTATTGTTCCATCTATTATTCAGATAGTTTGGGGTTTTCTTTCTAAGATCAATCAAAATTATCGTGATGCCATATAGCGGTTGGACATATACAAATATAGTTTTTGTATTAGCTGCATGAAATGCATGTTATTTGTACTAACAACAATTTGTACTAATAGATATCGGCTGGAGCCGGGATGTCCCATGAACTGGCAGGAGACAAAAACAAATTATGACATAGAACCCGAGGTTCGAGTTTTATTCCTCATATACTATAGGCAATGTTAAATCTCCGATCTAACTTATAGCCCCTGGCCCCCTGCATGAACTTGTAAGTTGCATACTAAATGCATACTGATTATGTTTCTAACGTTTAATGTGTCCCAGTACGCCAATAATTGATTGTAACATACCGTGCTGTTAGGTTTGTCAAAACATATTTAAATCCGCATACAGAGAATTCTCAGAACAAACACTTTAACTATTATATGCAAGATGTGTATAATCCAAGGATCGGGATGAAATTATGATTGTCATCAACTTTTAAGCCTATAATTATAAGTTACATACCTTTTTTCAGATAGGCGAAATCATATAAAGCATTATATCTTTAGGATATGGGATTATTTTACATGCATGGGTTTATATCGTATTCCAAATCCAAACTGCTATTGTGTAGTGGTCAGATAATTGCTGTCACTTTTTGACCAAAAGCATGTAATATATATTCATATGAAGTTGGATATCCTTCAAGCTTACTAAATCAGGGAGTAACCGAGTTATTACAGTTTAATCAAAGGCAAGGGAAAGTTTGTTTCCCACGAGGTTATTGTAATGAAAGTTGCTTTGCTGGCAGCCTATGAAATGCATGCCATTATGTTATCGTTTCTTGTATCATTTTTCGCTGTACTGATTACCAAGTGAAGTTATGTTTTTCCGTGACACTATCACTGCTCTAGCGATCTATTGTATAGTTTTCTAAATTCAATGACAAACACAGCTTGAAAAGTTGAATGAATCCTCCACTCGAAGCTGTTAGCTACCCACTTGTTTAGTCGCGTGCACGCAAAGGTTAACATCGCCACTGAGTTCCCCTCAGTAAGACTACCTTATGAATGAACTTGTTGGCCTAACGGAAACAAACAATATTCTATTTTAAGAACACAATATAGTATTTTGTTATCGACGGTATAGCAAAGAACCAGGGGGACGATTTCCACCATTTTGTTAGTTATTAGTTTCCTCCCTCTTACATACTTTAAAATAATAAGTATAACAACCATCTAATTTCAGCCTTTATTACGGTCTAGACTGGAACAATTCTGGCCTATTAGAGAGTCAAGCTTGCTGGAGCCATCATCGATGGATGCACACACATAGATAAACAATTAACCAAACATGCCAATGTTGAGAAGATGTGTGTGTGGGTGTGTGTGTGTGTATGGCGGTAAACAGGTAGACCAATTAATGAAACATGAAACCTACGGCTGATTGGCACTATGTGGTGCCCATTATTGTAACATTAAAATTCTTCTATATTTATTGTCAAAATTGATCAATTCCGATATGATAATGACGCAGTAAACGTTCCATTGGTAAGCTCCACCCACAGGGAAGCTGGATATCTCGTTACAAAGTACCACAGTGCGTGCAAACAACCACGAATTAGAGATATTAAAGCTCAATTACCTCTCCTTCCTGACTGAAGCAGGCAAATATACTAATGTACCAATTACAGGTTTATTGGACTCCAAATATGAGATGCAGTGTACTTACAGATGTCTCAATGTAAAGTTTGAATGATTTGATATACAACAAATATAGTTTAGATCCTATAGTAGAAAGTGTTTAACAATTGCAATCGGACCATATGATACTATGGAGTCACGGGTTTGGAAGGGGAGGGGCCCATGGAGGAAGGAACATATGGAGTCACGGGTTTGGAAGGGGAGGGGCCCATGGAGGAAGGAACATATGGAGTCACGGGTTTGGAAGGGGAGGGGCCCATGGAGGAAGGAACATATGGAGTCACGGGTTTGGAAGGGGAGGGGCAATGGAGGAATAACTATGGAGTCACGGGTTTGGAAGGGGAGGGGCAATGGAGGAAGGAACTAGAAGGAAGGGATGTTATGCATCAAACATGTATAAGTATACTTTCAGCTCATTTTGAGGGTGAAAGGAGCTGGAGAGAGAAAGAGAGGGGTGGAGATAG
>JAIPMN010020226.1:0-11903 GCA_020650975.1 Apostichopus californicus
ATATATTACTCCAAAGTTAAGAATTACACTCTTTAACTGACATTTAATCGTATACAGGGCAGCTTTGTTTAGACAAACCAGAAGTTTTAACCTGTATTATGACTTATTTTTGTATACTGTTGTTGCTTCATCTCAGTTTTGCTCCCATTAAAGGGCAACAGCGTTTGCCTGTAAATATGCTAGGAAGTCAGATAATGGTCACCCATGCTAAAACATCAACACGCATTGTATCTGCCACTACAAAGGTATAGTAATCCATATTTAATTGTTTATTTGTGATAAGCCTCGGTGGCTGGGATTAATTTGAATAATCAAACCCTCTTCAATGTAATTTTGAGAACTTCTAGCAAGTTTTAGCATGATAAAAGTTTTGGGCCAACGGCACTGATGATCTTTAATAAAATGAAATTGACATGTTATCAGTTGACTTTGTTGTCTTTCGTGCAGCACATGCAATATTGTTTATAATAAAATGAAACTGGGAATTTATGAAAGCAAGAATTGATACATAATAACATATTTTAGATTTTTAAACCGACTATCTTGAAATCTGTTTCCGGAAGACTAGGAAGTGAAAACGGCCAATTAATTTGTAAAATACAATCGTGAATAAACAATTTCCAAACAATTAATACAATTGATGGAAACTGAAACACAAAATTCTCTCTCAAAGATTTCACAGAAATAAGCAGAAAGTCACGTAGCCATATATATACGAGGAGTCAACGTTGATTTACAACAATTGATATGAATCAGGAATGAAATACCTTGAAGTTTTAACTTGTTTCCTGGAGTTCACTTGGAGGAAAATATTTAATAGTTATTATATAATAATAACAACCTGTTGAACTTTTTCGAAAGGCTCTTTTCATTTCCAAAATATACACATTTGAAGTTTTGATAAACCCGTGGAAACTCATTAAATATGCGTAAACTATGACGTAGAGTGTTGCGCTCATCAACATTTCTTAATTTACCCCTTAATAAGTTATCCCCTAATTACAAACCCACATCTATCATTTGAATAATGTGATGTTTCTCTTCTCAAAGAAGACAATAAAATATTTCAAACAAAAAGTCGCCTGAGGCCATCAACCTGTGTTCAGTGTCCTTGAAACGAAGGTTGCGAAAACAAAGGAATAACATAAAAGAACATTAGGCAGTCACTCCCTTTGCATGCATCATCAATGTGCATAATTAGCTAATCTTTATTCATATAAATGAAACCACGCAGAATCAATATTTCATGGATTCTGATGGGAATTGCAGCTATTTCCATGATTTCAAATACCTATTTTAGAGTGATTAGCCTGGACAATGTTGTTCCTAGGTAACGTATAGACCTTTAAAAACGCTTTTTTTCAGATGGGTTGCAACTTTGTGTCACTATCACCAAGTCACAGAGTATTGGCACACACATATTTGGACAGCATTTCACCCAGTGAGCCCTCACTAGGAACTTTTCGAACATATCAGCGTTCCGACAATTTTGATTATCATGTCACATATTATACACACAAAATAACAGAATTGAAAAAAAAAACCTCAATATAGCTTTGACCTTTACTCTTACTTATTTTAAAATAAGATTTATTTAGCCTAGTTAATGACATATACGGTACGTTATTATGGGAGCTTACTAGCGATTATTATCAACGAATTGATCAATTTCAACCCTAAAAAGCTACGGTACTTTAACGCAACTTGTTTCTTAAGAATACTAGTCGATTTTATGACAAAATTTCAATTTTATCAAACCTTACTAAAAAAAGTATATATAGCTTCAAGTCAGATCACAAAACTATTTGAGATTAAAATTAAGACACCTCGGAGACATTTTCACCAAATAAATATTAATTATAAAGTGAATACTATGAAATTTCATTCGAGTCTTTATCTATATACTTTTGTCGACCTCCAGTAAATCGTTTTCCATTTATATAGGCTAACTCTATAAGTAACACAAAAGCGCACCCACGAATTTACGTCACAAAATTGTATCTTTTCTTCGTTATTTGATGTAAATCTTGAATATTTAAAACAGTAAACTGCGTTGTGTTTTAGTAAACATCCATAAAGCAGTCAAAATTATACCAAACTGTAACACAAATCTGGTTAAAGAAAAAATTAATTAATACTCCCTGTGCCCTCATTATTTGAAATATGTATACCTCTTCAGCAGATATTTTACTGTCTTTTACCTAAACGTAGAAAGAACACATGATGAATTTTTTAAATCTTCAAATCAACTCTGGTTAGTCCTACACATCATTTGTATTCATGCAGGAGTTCTTTGCCTTTACTAAAAGACAGTTTACTATATATACATGTGGAGAAATTGCATTATAAAAAAAAAACCCGATGTAAGGTCATTGTTAAAAAGTTGTAAAACGTCATATACAGGCTTTGAGGAGTCAAAATAACATGATTCCGAAAGTTTGAAAGCATCGGGGCATTGACCCACCCATTGATAACAAGGGCGTGAATATTGAGACACCGATCTAAGCACTTTGTGCAATAAAAGCTCTTTGTGACATGCTTATAGAACCAGATGAGACAACGCCGACCAGATATATCCCTACTCCAGTATACTCCTGTTGTGTTCTAATGGACTTGTCACATATTAATTATTTAGGTAATCTTCTGGCCGTTTTCCCCCCTTAATGACATTTCATATATTATGTGATAAATAACAGCCGGGGTAACCCATCTTTAGGTCTATACGCAGTGCGAGACTAATCAAACCGCACACTGTGTAGAAGTGCAGGCTAATCAAAGGCGAACAGCTGCAGTGAGTTAGTCGGCTACTGTAGGCCTATATATCATTGATTCCTTAAAAGGATATTTCAGGGGAATATTAGATTTGGACTAATTACTAGGGACATTTTCTAAGCATTCTGGTGAAATTTAGAAAACCATGATAAAATTAATAGCTGAAATTGCCACAGTTTGAATACTTGTTAAGGTATTCGATACGAATAAAGGTTTTTGCCGTTGGTTTGTATTTATCATATATACCAGAATGATTACGTACAATCGGACATACAAAGTGATTCCTCCTTTGTAAGGGAGTATGCTAATGACTAGCAACAGCCTTTCGAGAATAAGATAAAAACGACTCAACTGCAGTATTGCAATAACATAAACCATTAAAATGAACGAAGATATGCTCAAAATAACAGCCTTGATTATTTCCGAGTATCATTCCTTCTGTCCATTGCTATTATTATTATCATCATCATCATCATCATCATCATCATCATCATCATCATCATCATCATCATCATCATCATCATCATCATCATCATCATCATCATCATCATCATCATCATTATTATTATTATTATTATTATTATTATTAAATTATTATTATTATCATTATCATTATTATTATCATTATTATTATTATTATCATTATTATCATTATTATGAATATTATTATTGTCATTGTGGAGATATGTTTATAAGATATGGTTACTCTATAATATAATATTAAATGGTGAGACACGTGGCTAAAGGGATGTGATGACTCAGCTGGGATACAACAGTTGGTTTATTTCGTGTTCTCTTACACGCAAATATAACGGTTATTGTATAAGCGATCTGGTATATATACCTTAGTGTATGGGGAGCTGTCAAACTTGAGAATAGTTCTATAATCAAATGTGGTAATGCGCAAACTCGTCGACACATGCTACGATGATTTGGTAAGCCTGAGACCGTTGAGAACCAAACATACATGCATGCCATTTACATGATAGAAGGTTGTTACATTAATTCCGGCTATTCAAATTATGGTCGCGACACTTTCTGCTATAGGGTCGCCGGCAATCTGGATGGTTGTAAAAACCTTAGGAAGAAAAATAAGGAATTGGCGATATTTGTGGCAAAAAGAAATGGAAAAATCTTGAATGTAAATGACTTAAAAAGTGTCAAACTATTACACCATGTTGCAATTAAGCAACATAAAATTCTCAAAGGGCAAGGGGGGGGGGTACCTCCTTCCAGTAGGCAGGCTTTCTCCGGGCCATAACATTCGGCCACTGGATGGTCGCCAAGATGATGGGGGTTATAATAGGGGTCAACAAGCGAGAAAGTTTGAATATAACGGATATATGGACCAGCATGCGTATACTCTAATATTCATGCTGTATTCATGGAATCCTAATATCTTTCCCATGCTTTTTACCAGGTTCGTTTCTTTCCTCGCTGTACGATGCATAGATTGCCAAGCACTTTCACGTTGAATTTCACACCATGTTTCCGTTACTAGTCGTGGGCAAATACCCCACTACAGATAAACATGAAAAACGAAATTGTCATTAAATGTCATATTACAAAATGTAGGGCGCTATAGGTCAATATCAAATTAGCCATGCAAGAAACTGCGAATCATAATTTCTAAGAATTCACATAATAGTTTTTTTTTTGTATTTGAGTGCCCCCGCAGGTATGAAAGGAAGGAGCTTCCTGTATACCAACATTCAGAACTACATACCTACATGTTTTCGTTAGTTAGGTGTACATGTTTTTTTCTCTCTCGCTTCTGTGCTGATTGGGACGAAAAGATTCTTAACTGCCGTGTTGGTAACTTTAGAAGCAATTGTAACATACGACAGTTTATCTTCACCCTCTGATGATGGGAAACATTTTCCCTCAATATTTCCAGATTTTTTTTGTACTTTTAATCCAAAACTCAAATATGTCGTTCGTCGGTCAAAATGTCAGCATTTCGTGGTTATTAGGTTTTGAAGGTATATTTAAACATGCAATAATCATATTAAACTAGGCCTGAGCTATCACAGCCCGTGTGGAATATTTAACTTGATATGCTCAATTGACGTATAGCGTGTCACATGCTGGGTAGGAACACCTGCAACATGCCGGATCTTTATACAAGCGGGGCTCACTATTTTGACGTAAACGGCTCGCCTTGTGTGTTTTTATAAGAGAGCGTGACCAGACTGTGGTATTCAAATGTACTACTTTAGATCTTATCCACTTATATACAAATATACAATACCGTAAAATGCTGACAACTGTTTCTTCCTTCCTCTTATGGTAAGTAGTGTTCTTTCGCCTTTTAATAGTAACACTGCTAATATTTCGACTTCAACGTACAACTTATAAAGTTTCTCATTGTAGGCCTCAATTATGCTAGGAAGTTATATAATGGTCACAAGCGAGTTCAAGCATTTCACTGGCCACCACCCAAAGCTTAGTAAACATGGCTATTCTAATTCATGGGTTCGTTTTGGTTTTGGTTTTGGTTCGTTGCGTTGATTTTGGTTCTGTAATATTAAGTCATTAAAAAGTTTCTTATACATGCAATTCGTTAGCCTTACCAGTCAAGTTTCATTAAAATAATACTTAGGAAGGATTTTTTATTAAAGAAAATGGCCCCTGTGAATGCTATGCTAATATCATAAAATGTCTGGGCGACGATTTTCTTTTATCATCGAATCGAACCATAAATGAATCACCAACTAACGTCCATTTTGGTAACAATAGATCTGTAAAAATGAATAATGTCAATATCGTCATTTCTTTTCTTAAACAACAATCCAAAGCTTCTTCCTTGGTTTGTATAGGTTACTTCCCTTCCAACCAATCGTGGAAACCAGTCTCATAAAACACTAAATGTAAATGGAAAGGTCAAACCTTTACTTTTACCAAGAAAGTGTTCATGAATCAAACGCATGGTGATCACATGGTAGCTAACATATACATGAAAGAGAAAATCCCCTAAAATAATTACGCCCGCAACGCAGTACAAAAGTAGATGGCAGTATTAATGAATGTCAGCCGACTGTGTTCATCACGGCGGTCCTACTATAATATTGGTACCGTAAAATCCGAGAGGGATCTCAACACTTTATATGATGTTCTAATAACGCGAATGCCAGAAAACGAGAGAACACATTACATTATATGGGAAATAAAATATCTACATGTGCATTGTGTATCCATTAAACTGGAGATTAAATCGCAAGTACGCCCCCTTTTATCCACTATATATTTAAGGGTCCACATACCCGATTAGTGCAAGATTGTGAGCCGATTATTTTCGGGGCCGGACTTATATCATTCGCGGGCCGGCCGGATTGGGACCGAGGGCCAAGAATTGAGAACCTCTGACATATAAGGATCGTGTTTAGATGAGATACAATTTAACAGAAGTTGAAAAGTTATACAGTGTCGGTTACTTTAGTTTTACTACAATCACACCAAACACAATTTAATTAGTCTAGCACTTCAAAGGTTTGCATTATTAATTAATAAAGCGTTACATGGGGTTTGTGGGACACAGTTATCTGCACGGGTTTTTAAACTGTTAATTTATAGTGTTGCTAAGTAGTCAAACGGTTGTAAACACTAAGGATTGCGGAGAATTCTATTTATTCTATGAATCCCGATCGGTGAATATAATCAGCTACGGTACACAGTATACGTGAAATAAAACCACACACGTCGTGACAGTGTAAGAAATATAATTTGTGTAATTTGTGAATGTTTTGGAGAGAAAAGAAATCATAAAGTGTGGATTTCTTTCCTGCATTCTCCTAAGTAAAATCCCAGAGCTCATATAGGTAATGAGAAGAAACAACAAATGTTGTTGTTTATATGCCTTTTGTTTACTGGATCTAACAACAACAACAAAACAAGGACCAACAAAAAATGTAGAAAGCGTGTGTATATTGGAAAAAAATTGTACATGTAGCAGCCGTACTCGAAGCTGTATAAAGATACAAATCGTATGAACTCTAACTGGCTTACCGAGAAGAGAATCCACAAGGGTACTGGGGGGTGTCCTTATAATGATAACTAGTATAACATTCTTAAGAATCCCCAGTTGTTGGTTCCTACGTGCATATGGGCATGGCTGTATTATCTGTCAGGGTATATATCTCATTACTAGGGAACCTTTCGAAGGGTCGAGGAAGATTCTCGGCTATAAGGAACAACTTAAAGCATTAAAGGCATTGAAGACTCGCCCCAAACCGCGTGCGGCCATCTGAAAAAGTTAACTTTCCGTTGCTTGCAAGTGACGTTTTGTTCGTGTCGCTACAAAATGCAGACAGTACAGTAATGAAACGTGATACCTTGTTATCTTTAGCTGGACCTGAGATGTCCATCGCTGTATGGTTTGTACACTGTGGGTATTGACCGCAGCTGTATGTACTGACTGTTCACTAGTGTCTAATTACCGACGGTAGCAAGCTGTGTGTGTGAATTTTCTGGGATCGATGGTGGTGTCTAACACTTCTGTTACACCTGATTCGAAACTAGGTCAGATTACCGGCATTAGACGTTTCTTTTTGCGCGAGTCTTCACACCCTTTAATGGTGAGATGGATTTCTTTCTCTTCATATTGGATAGACAAGTGTTCTTTGCAATGAAGACTACTATTGCAGTTCATGTGATTACAAGAAATAATGGAGAGATCCTGATTATATGCAGTTTGGGGGAAGGGAAAGTGATTACATGTAACATGTAGTGAGTGTAGTGTGTGATTATTAAGTACTGAGGAGTGATTGTGATTACGTGTATAGTGGGATAGAATGTGATTAATAGTATTGCAGTCACTGATTGTGATTACAACACAGAAATTGGATTGAATGTGTAAGATCAGAGATACTTTTTAAGAAAAAGTCGCCCAGGAAAGAACCTGGGCACGAAAACCAAACTACCGAACGACTGATCCGCTCTCAACCCAGTCCCCTTGCATCGAGACTGTGACTGTGTGATCATCGTCAGGTGTGCATCACCATTTCCCTCGAAAGGGAACAGATACTACACATGATCTTAGCCAAAAGGCCTAGAAGCGTAAGATGAGAGATTGTGATTACAAGGACCGAAGGGGAGATTGTGATTACATATAATGTGGGCACAATCAGGAGACAATGTGCCTTTAAAACTTATTTACGTCATAAAGAGATTGTGATTACATGCAGTGGGGGACAGGGTGTGATTACAAGAAATCGTGAAGGACTGTGATTACAATGAGGAATTTGATTACATGTGAATGAGGGGGAGATTGTGATATGGTGCGACTCGATTACAGTTGCCGGGGAGTGTCTTTTCAACTTGAAATCCTAACGTAATGGGTAACAATGACGAATATGATAAAATATGCATATTCATTTCGAAGGACACAATAAATTATGAATATTCATTAAAATAATAATAATATAATATTACTCAATTATCCACATCTTTGCTCGCAAACATCCATAAGAAAATCTTCATGTTTGTGAAGGATATATATGTAGAAAATACGTGCGGATATATCTTAAATTAATCCCGAACTATGACAACGAGGTGTTAATCAAATATGAATATACATAAAGACGAATATAATAAAATATGATTATTCATGAGCAGATTTTCCTTTTCTTAGTCAAATTGACTTGTCCTCTTCTGTGATTTATCTATTATGATAGGTTTCCCCTCGTTGTCCAAGCCAACCTCTCTGTTTACTGATTCACACGTTTGGTGCGAAAATTCCCTCAGTTTACATGAACTTGTCATAACAAGGCGAACGCTCTGGTTGTCTATTGTGACAGCTGCCAGCGACCCCTGACCTTGCTAACATAAATAATTATTGCACAGCGAGAGCTTTAAAAAATCTGTAATAAACCAACTTCACGTGATGGTGCCCTCGCAGGAATATATACTGGAAAGAAAAATTAAAAGGAAAAATTATTTTCATAACTTCCACTTTTTCATGAGTTTGTTTCCGGATCAAAAGTAATAAGCGAACCACAATTGTTTCGCGTCGCTAAAAGTAACATCGTATCTGTCATATCGAGGGGTGCACAGTCATAAATCAATGTAAAATAAATCTTCCAGATCACACCAGCATTAATGTCTTGTAAAGGTTCAAGTTCAGCCAAAGTATTTACAATTTTATGTTGTAAGTTGAGATATTTTTTTAAACGAATTTGTAGTTTTATATTTTTCCCTTTATTCTCTTAAAAGAATTGTTTCCGAATTAAAAAAAGTTTATGAGGTATACTCGCGCTACCTTCCGACTTCACCCTATCGTGTCGTACGTTTTCACTGCACAGTCAAGTATTGCGTGTAATATCCTTTGACTCAGCCAGTTGGGACCATTTCCTAATGCTAGTATTATACCTCTCTAAACTGTCCTCCCATGTCATGCTTCAATGCACTCGTACTGACAGTATGAACAGTTCCTAACCATTATCTGATAGAAACATGATCTTCATTCTGCTCATACTGACAATACAAGTGCTGTGAAAAGCGGGACATGAAAGTATACAGTATAGACAAAATTGTCCCAATTGGGTGACTAGAGAAAAAACTATATTAAAAAAAACCCATTTTCTTTCAGTTCAGTTGGTGTGTTAGTTCGTCCGTTTATTTGGACGTTTCGATATATACCGTTGATTGTTCATCATACATCACGGATCACGAAAAGTGAGCAGTCACGTGGTCTTGTAAACGGTACCAACGGAAAGTGGCAAAATTAACGCAAAATGCAAGTAAGTTAAAAGTTATTGGATTATCTTACGAATTGAAAGAAGTATTTATTAACTTCACTGTTTTGATTAATCGTTACGTAGTTTATAAAGAGGATAAGAGGACGTACATAGGCCTCGTGCATGTATTATAATTATCATGGTAAATTTTGCCTTCAACGAGTCGAAGTGTATGATGCATATCTATACTGTAGCCTTCTATACTATAGATTAACAGTATTGAAATAACTGCAGGGAAAAGGTATGTATATTCTTCTTGTGGCTGTTCGCAAATGTTCTTTTTTCTTCATCATTTTCCCGAACCAAATGCATTTCATCGAGTCAGGGACGCCCTCATTATATAAATGACGTCAAGGTAACAAACGGATCCTATTTGCAGCTATTTGGCTTGATATTTGGTTAAGATTTTGACTGTGCGATGTTGAAATAGTGGTAACTCTTTAAACGGCTAGACCACCTCTACTCACAACTTTCCAAACGATTACCAACTAGCAGCAGAAATTGTGAAAGTGTATAGCGCCATCAGTTTGTCGATTATATTGCGCTCATATAGGTCGTGCCACGTTGCACGAATCTGTTACGTGAATTTAAAGTCTTTTACGCTTTTTACGATCTTCCTACACTGAACCTGCCACGGTTCTCTTGATCTAAAGATGTAGCCCTTTTCGAGCACTTTCCAAATGTTTCCTTAGAAACCGTTTGACTTGCTTGCCCAAAAGCGATTTAGAGTTAAGCGAAACAGAAAACACAACCCTCGAGAAGATTTGGAGAGATCCCACTTTCGGTTTAGATAAAAAAGAAAAAAGAAAAAAAAGAAGCGTATCCCAAGAAGACAGATGCCAAAGACCTATAGAAAAAGCTATTCCGTGTAGCATGCATCCTTTTCCTTCCGTCGGCCCTCATGAAATATAAGTGATATTTCAAACAAAACAGCGCTGCGCAAGCAGGCAGTCGAGAGGAGAGCGCGCTTTAACTAAAGAAACGTAACACGTCCTGCTGTCCTGACGACTAAACCTAATTCAATAAGTACGCATCATAAAAGGTCCATTGCATCCGACATACCTGGTTAATTTCGGTC
The DNA here is from genome assembly GCA_020650975.1 of Apostichopus californicus. Lineage (NCBI taxonomy): Eukaryota > Metazoa > Echinodermata > Holothuroidea > Aspidochirotida > Stichopodidae > Apostichopus > Apostichopus californicus. The sequence continues at coordinate 10,585 of JAIPMN010020226.1, forward strand.
ATTAGTTATGGAGAACATTTTAAATGTACTAACCTGACGTTTTATACGGACATATTACCATGGAAACGGCTTGTCAGTTGCTTGTATGGTGCTCAAATGCCCAAAACATCCATGATATTACTATAGGGGAAAATAGTTACTCTCTGATTTTATCACTGAGCTGGAAAGAATGTTGGCAAGGCGAGTCACGTGATGGTGCTACCTGTTCATGAATGTACTACGGTGATACATCAGTGTAACCACCATTAGCATACATCCTTTTATACTGAAGTATAGGTGCAATCTTACAACTGACTTTTCCCCCGTCTCATTAGGTTTTAGCGTTATGTACTATGTAATGAGTCCTGATACACTATATATGATGTATCACCCACCTGTGTGAGACGGAGGGTGGGGTGCAGGTGGGATGGGGGTGGGGTTTTTGAGGATTGGAATTCAGCCTCTTACTCCTGTCATATTTCTGGAGGAAGCTGTACATATATACAGGAATGCCAATGTTCGCGTTTCGTTATTTCGAAGAAATCCATCAAGTATAGGCTACATTAAAACTATATGCCTATATGGCGAAATCCTCCAGCTTCATTTGATTCATGTATGGTGACGACAAACATGGTATTGTTAATTGTTTCTCAATGAACCATCGTATACGCTCTTGACAACTCTCTCAAGTTCACCCTCCCACCTCCTACCCACCATCACGTACCTCTCGTCTCCCTGATTCCTGGACACCATCATGTGTGCCAATCAATTCAGATGTCCAGTGTACAATAACCATTGTATCCAGTAGACGGAAAAAATAGTGCATATCTTCCAAGTCAAAATAAACTCTTTCGCTCTCACTATCTCCCCTCTCCCACCTCCTCCCACCCACCCCACTCCCACCCACCCCACTTACCCTGTTTTTATAATAACTGCAAACCCTAACTATCTGGTCATCCCTATGTCAATAAAAGCTATTTTTTCTTTTTCTTTTTTCTATTCTGGTCAATTAAATAATTTTCCCCTTTTAAAGTTGGCCCTACCATTCACATTTTTCTTTTAAAACCTGGTAAAATTAAAGGAGTCCTGCATTTTTGTTTACCCGTTAACACACTATAAATGCCAACATTAAAGGAAGTTGTATATATGTCACCCCGTTTGTTTTGATGTCATTTCAGGTTTTATCAAGGTTTGTTAGGATTACCCAGGACGATAAACTTTAGACCGTTTCGTGAGTGGAACGAGATTGTGAAGCCCAGTCTAGCTCTGAGACTTCTCATAAACTGATTATAATCTACACGGTTGACTGTGTACCATATTGTCGAGGTTACGGTTTACTT
>JAIPMN010020229.1:0-18359 GCA_020650975.1 Apostichopus californicus
ATTGAGTATGTGATAGAAGTCAATGTGTCTTTGCTAGCGGGGTTCATTCAGCCTGCAAGACCATACAAAGCGGTGTTCAGCAGGGATCTATTGCTGGTCCATTACTGTTTCTACTGTATATTAATGACTTTGATTTATGTCTATCACACTGCAATGCTGCTATGTATGTAGACGATACAACTTTCCATGATAGTGGGAAAACCATGACGGACTTATCTCATAAATTAAATTATGATGCTACGAATAAATAGACCTATATATATATGATGTAGTGATAACAATATAGTAATAAATACAGACAAAACTGCCAGAATTATTATTAAAATAATTATTATGACGCAAGATCATATGACCTTTTTAATGTTCTTGGTTGGCAAACTTTTGATGCACTAAGCAGTCGTCGTCATTATTAACTTAGCCGTAAAGAAGCATTCCAGAGATAAAGTATATTTTATATGTGTATATATTGAAAGCCAGGAACAGCTATAGAAACACCACTAACATTCAGATGTTTCTTTGTTGTTGGACTATAACAAATCAAGACTGACAATCTACCTACGTAGTCATCCTGTAAGCAATATTCATGTGATGATTGTATTATATAAATTCCCCTTTTGATGAATATTTAAAGATTTTGCAAGGCAGGCTTGTTTTTTTTCCTGCGCCCCCCCCCCCACCCACCCTGGTTCTCGTTTAAACCTGCCCGAAGGACGGATGTATGGCACTCCCAGTATGTCTCAATTCCTCAAATATTGAGGAAGGTGTTTGTAGATATCCCGTAACACTACAATAAAACTAGTTAACAAAGATGTTCCAAACACAGAGTTTCACAGGCAGACGAGTTGTGTTTCACCTAAGTGCTAAGCATAACGTATATAGGAAAAAACTTCTGAGATAAGGACTTTAATCCCGCCTGTTCTTTACAAAAAAAAAGTCACAATAAACGTGTTAAAATACTTATCACAATGACACGTATCAAGACAATCAAGTCTATAAATATTATACAATAATACGTGATCATTTTTGTTTCCGGGTGTTGCTATCAATAACATAATTTCATGAAGAGATACGTAATACGTTAACCTATTGCTATAATGTATAGTGCGTGCGCTGTAGGAATGGCGTTACACAGGAATTCAAATGGACGGGGGATTCACATTTTCCTCGCATGATTTAGGTAAGATCCAAGTAGAGGTAAGGGCCAGAGACGAAAAAAGGATTTTATAAAAGAGAGGGTGCTGCCCTGGGATTGGTAAAGCCAACTCCCACATAGGAGGTCTTGGGGCTTCCACAGAAGAATATAAAAGATGGTGCATTATGAGGCATGTTTAGCAAATAATTTAGGTATTTATATGTAGCTCTTAACGCAAGATTGTGCTTATAAATAATAACGAAATAAAATATTTTCCCGACTGATTTTGGTAGCGGCCTGGGAGGGCTAGAGGCGAATCAAGGAACTTTATAAAGAAACGGTGTTGCCCTACATGTATCCAACTTTCACGTACGATATGTAGGGCCTTCCCACGAAGAAGTGAGACGTCAAATGGTGCATTCTGAAGCATTAAGTAAATATAAGTAGACCTAAACTATTATGCTAATAAAAAAGTTGTGTGAGGTTGGAAATGGAGGTGAGGGTAAAAAATCTTCTTTCCCTTTCGTGAACTCCTCTCACGTATTTATGTACTAATTCAAGCATACATTTTATCAGCTGACTTGGTGGCCGATGCTTTAAGGTAGCTGATGTAAGACGCTTGCCCTGCTGGTGGTTTATATCGTGCTAGGGATTGAGGCACACTGGAGTATAACGCTCCGGTGGTGGTATGGCACCTTTTGTGGCCTAGGAATCCGTGTCCATGTCTGCCATGATGTCACAAAAGAACCCGTGAAGATGCAAAGAGAGTTGGTCAGATCAACCAGAAGCGTTCTAGGCGTGATATGGCGATAATGTGTATTTCCTTCTAATCTTTTACCTTCCAATTTGTTCATAAGATTAATTTTTATAATAAGGTATATTTATTTACAGTCTTGTAAAATGAAATTGTCAATAAACTGACAGAAAAGAAGCTTTCTAGGTGGTCGTTGCTTATGGCCAGAGAGTAGAAACACCCTTTGCGACCGGCATGTGTGCCGCCATCGTCCACTAAATACATGGCCTGATGAGGCGCTATTCTCCTATTTTTGCAGAGATAATAGTTTCTTCTTCAAAAATGTGTAGTATTTTAAACTAGCGCCATCATTCACATGTGGACGTTATTCCTCTCGTTGGTGCGTTGGTTAAGGCTCAGTTGACACACTGAAGGTGGACTAAATTCATGTTAAAGACATTAGTTATAGTTGGCTAAACCAACGCAATTAAACTGTCACGTGGATGTCCAAGAGTATGCCGGAAGTTAAGTAAAATATGTCATTCGACATAGATGCATATAGTGACATTAGATCTCATATATGGTAACATCTCCCACCCCACCCACATCCTCACCTTAACCAGTGATGCCATTGTATTACAATGGGCTTATATTATAATGAAGTAAACAATGAAACGCTACCATTACTGGGATTTTAGTTGGCACAGGTTATTGCCATCACGTAAACTGGAATCTAACACTATTTGTCGAAATTCGTTTAATATTTGGACTGGCATTTTATTACTTGCCACATTTAATTCAACTGAAGAATTAAAACAATGTATAATGAAAGTGGTTGATGTTAGGGACTAGGTAATTTCCTGTAACATTATGTTATATTTTTAGACGTCTACGAGTACGCTACAAGTACTCCCACACTGAAACGTTTACTTGAAAATCGCTGACGGTAGCACTATTCTTTCTCATGTTGGATATGTAACTGTATGTATGTATTTTAGATCCTCCTGCAAGCAGGAACTCGCAAAGAAGCCTCAATGGCTTATCACAGTCGCAAGTTGACCGAAGTCAGTCTCTTACAATCATATTTAACGTCCATGATTATGAATTGTTAATTGTCAACAACTCTGTAACTGGACGACATACATTAATCTGGGAGTGACTCGAACCGGGGACCTTATGATTGAAAGGCACCGGCGTTAACCACTGAGCTAGCACTCCATGTATTGTTATGACCTTTGACTAGAGTTCCAACTTTACCCAACGGACTGTGAATGTTAACAGTGGGTCAATGACTGAGGTGTGTACGTGAAATGTATTCCAATTTTGAAGTAGGAAATTGGATGTAAATTTTAACAAAACAAGAATTTTAGTCAGCTTCTCTGGCATTACAACTGCTTCATTCAAGTTCACTTTTGGTACAACTTCAATGCTCACTTGAAAACTTCACCAGGATGCTTAGAATTTGTTTCTCCTTTCATCTGTCAAAATAACTGTTCTTCTGAACTATACTTAATTTTCCTTTCAAATCCATGACTAATTTGATCGTTCCAGATATGATTAAACTGACTAAATGAACAGGAGAGTTAAACTTACGTGCAATCATATTTGAAATTGTGTTGAAATTGCTTCCTGTTATCTTTATGAAGCATAAACCGTCTGGTCAAACAGGAAGAAAATGTAACAGAAAGAACTGATTGCTATAGTTAAATAAATATGTCAGGAGTATCACTCTTTACTGAACAGAGACAAAGGAAACCAATTCACAAAAGGAAATTACCTGTTTTGAAGTAATCAAGTTATGTATATTTAGGAATAAGTTTTAAAGGAAGGGAAAGTTTTGGGAAGCGTATCTTTACCTTTAATGAACGACCATTGTAATTGTATAGATAATAAAATATGTGGTGATGAAGTTTCAATATAGTTATTCGTGAGTTTTTGACATTATCTGCTAGTAGCAATTATCCCCAATTGAATGTTTAAATGAATTTGGAACCACGAAGTATACTCTTATTTCCTGTAAGTTTATTCTTCGTGTTCAGTTTTTGCGGGTCTTCGCTTATACGCATTCGATAATCTCTTATTGATTGAATACAAATGTAGCAACCATTTTTACCGCAAATCGCGAGGAAAATCATCGACAATTGCTCAAATTATGTTCAAGTCAGTGTAGCAAGAGCAATGTGTTACAGTATACGGAGTCTTCATGACGTGTTTCATTTCTTTTACTTCTTTTCCCTCCAAAGGTCACCACTTTTGTTTAATACGGTACTTATGTTTCCTTAGTGCCTAACAGAAAGAATGTAAAGTATGCTACGAGGGGTATGGGTATATATATGTCTTTGGCTTCTGTCTGAGAGCTTGTGATAAGGGAGACACTCGAAAGTTAAAGGAGAGTTGCGCATTCCATTCCGATAATTCCAAATCGCCCTTTGGAGAGTGACTCAAGTATTGTTTTCCAAGTAAAGAGAACTTAAAATCCATAAGCCATAGACAATTTTTTGCTTTATTGTTGTTATGAACAAAACTTTATTGCATTTACGAAAAAGTAATTAATTGTTTTATTACAAGACGGTACCGTCTGTTTTCTTGTAACAAACAAAAACATAACACGAATAGTCTATACCTACATGATTATCGTCCTTATAAATATTCCACCGTCAGTAACAGGAGAGATGAAGTGCCGCAAGTAACTTGTGATAACCCCGGTAATCTGCATGCAGGGAGTAAAGTAGTTACTCCCTGCTTCATGTTACTAAGGCTCAAACACAAATTTCATTTCAGTTGTTGGGGAATTCAAATCAACACTGCCCGTGCTAGTCGTTGCTCTGACCGTAAATACATATTGTTGATTCAGCAATAACCTCTCACCTTGCCTGAGTCGTATTTTGTTGTCCGCAACGTGCTCGGCGATAACTGGAGCCTCATTCCTTCCATTCGGTCTGACTCTAGCTACCGTATAATAATAACTGTTTATAGGGCCATTACGTTTAAAACACTTAGGTTTATTCCAGTGGTAAACCAAAATGTCTTTGCTCCTCTGTCTCGGCGAGAGCTTCGTTGGTTCACCAGTTGGTCCTTGAAAACAAAAGAAAGGAAATGAAGAAACATTACACTGATCAATTTTGGAATACACTCGTCAAAATACTACTAATTCCATGAATCATACAACAAACCTCGGATGCAAACCTCGGGTGACACGATATTTAACATTTAACTTAACGCCGTCCTTTATATAACCAAATTGCTCATGGAATACAACGGTAATATACTTGTTGTACAGGGCACATATAAGGGATTTTCTCAAATAAGATGGTTCTTTCTTTCTTTTGAGCTAGCTGTCTTACCCAATTTTGGCATGTTTTGTAATTTATCCCAAGCAATATACCTGCTTTAAAGTGCGACATCTTTGCAGAGATAATCATAATTTGTAGATCGTCCGTTCTGACTATATTAGAAAAAAAACTTTTTGGTGATATCACTATATTATCAAACCCTTGTTGTTTCAGTATCAGGGAGGGAAGGGACGTATTAGCCTACCGGTTCACCAGCTCAGAACTGATGTGCCCCTAGGTATAAAGCACCAGGTTGAGATGTCGAAGGTATCGATTTCATGGTAAGATGACAGTTTATTCCGAGGCGCCAAATGCGTTTCAAGGCCCCATCGACTCCGGTTGGATCAATCAGCCGGCGGAAATGTATGCCCAGTTTGCCCACGAGGGAGGTTAAAACAGGTTTGGACATTCATTCCTGATTTTGATCATTAATATCATTTGCTTTGTGATAACGATTTAGCCAAAGTCGAACCGATGTTAGAATTATGAAATTGGGAGCCCTTGCCTAGAAAGAAAACTTAAAGATTTAGACGTCTAATTGTTCACTCTGAGGCATATTTAGACTATAAATTAGGTCGATGTAAGTAACCGTAAACGCAAGATTTGCTTTCCCGGCTGAATGCAAAATCCCCGGACTGAACTACTTCCCCCCCGACTGACGATCGGAGGTGGGGCCATGCCTCCTCTTTTGCACACGCCACTTAAACTATATTGACTAGACTTACTCGTTGTAACTGTTTGTATCAACAGGAACCTTTGATACGTCCCCGTTTGCGTGTTCAGGCTCAAAGTAAGGTTGTACAGAGAGTACGCCATCAAAGTCCTTACTGTTTTCGTCCTTTCTTCACTATTCTTCACATCGACTACTCTTGATGTAGCAACCACTGTCGGTGGCACTCCGTCGCATTCAAGGACATCCAAGAGTTGTAAAGAGAGACTTTGACTTAGAACACTGCACGAGTCCGTGACTCCCTCCACCGACCACGTCACGGTAGCGCTTGCATTACCCGCACGTCTTGATGATGATGTGTAATTGAGGTCAGTGATAACCAAATCTAAGAAAGTATATTATAGACACATGTAGTTCATTTAACATTTTACAAGCTTCTGTTTATCAACCCAATTTTCTGCGGTGACAACTTTGTTCAATTTCTTTGTCATTGTCCTACTTTGTTTTAGTCTCGTGAATAGACCCGCAGTCGGAACTTTGGGAGAGAGAATGAGAGAGATTGACGAGGAAGACGTATTTCAATATCCAATACCAGATACCGATATATCTGAAAGGATTGACCTTGTAAATTTCTCAAACCTAAATTATGTTTCTTCCCTCCAATTGACCTCTCGTCTTCTGTTTACATGCAACGCAAAATAAAGTTGTCCTGTGTTTCACGAAATTTAAAATACACACACGAACCTTCACAAGCAGTAGTGACTATTTGTGGGACACTTTTATCTGCGTAATCTCCATTCCTGTCTCGGAGACTGATTGCTACCTCGTATGCCGTACCGTCAATTAGTTCAGTTAACAAAACTAATGACCCACTTGTCTCTTCGGTTTTCCATAGTCTTTCACCTTCTTGCCGGTAGTAGATTTTGTAGCGGGTCACTGGACCAGTACCCATGTCGACTCTGGGGTCCCACTCTGGCCACGACACTGCCACACTAGACGACGTTTCATCCCGAAATTCCAACGGCTTGAGGTTTAAGAATGACGGTGGCACTAATACGTGGAAGAGGAGTAATCAAAATTAAATCAGAATGCAAAATGCACTGAAGTTTCGATGGCTTCATTGCACTGGACTTCTGCATGTGAACCAGAAACAGCTGTCACAATATAAATGGCCCGAACCACTATCTTGATGTACAATTACACTATGACATGGTAAACGCAGGTTAGTCTACTGTATGTGGCAATTCACACCTCCACCAAATGCAATAGGGGCTTGTACTCAATGTGCTGCATCCACACACCATCTATGAGAAGAATCCACGATTCCCATCGTTAGATATCATGTAAAAGGGGTCTTCAGAGATTCACCTCTGGTGAACTCAAATGAGATTTGACCTCACAAGCAACATGATTATTGTACTCAATATGGCAAATCCATATACCATGTATAAAATTATCCATGATTTCTACTATGAGATATCATGTTTCAGGTTTTCAGGCCTCGACACTGAAATATTTTTAAAAGTACTTGCTATTTTGCGACCGTGACTACAAATCTACTCGCCAAAATGCAAAATTCACTCGCCACTATGACTGCTGTTCAAATCTCCATAGTACAGATATACAACATCAATAACTTATTATGAACCCAAGGTTAGGCACAAACGCAGATATATACATGGTGATACGTCGTTACATCTTGGAAAATTATGTATCCGTGCAGTATGATATTTAAACTTTTTTACCACCAAAAGTAAGTGATGAACAAAGTAAAACGTGTCGCAGAATCGTAAATAAGCAGCTGGGCTTACTGTGGTGTCTCAAACAAATAAAACTAAAACATCTGCAAGCATACCTACGAAGATAGCTTGGCTTCTGTAACGACCTAAATTAATGTGAAGGCCTAAATGTTAATCCATTGTTTAAAAAATCCAAAAACTAAATCAAATCATGCTCTATTCCCTCTTTCATATAAACAACAGAGAATCATTGAATGGCATTCAACATCTCGTGTTGACAATTTATGAATCATTACAAACATGTTATCGAAGGCGATAAATGTCTTTCCGATTGAGTTTATCTTCTGTGTTGCATCTGAGGAACTGACCACGAAGTCTGTGCGATGAGCCGCAGATGTTTTAAAGGGGCATTTCTCAAAGAATTATCTGATATTGAAGTGGTATAGCAAGACAAACTGGGCTGATAGTAGTGATATACTTTAACAATTTATACAAAGTATTCAAATTAATATTTTGCGTAAAAAGTCATCATTTGAGCCTGCTTTGTAACTGTACGAACACATTTAATTTTCTAGCAACTTAGTTATAAATAAAAGAACTATGTCCTATCTTTGAAGTTAAATGTAAGTAAGTTAAGCTATTATCATTAATGTTTTAAATTCAGGTATATAATATTCCTCCAAAATATAATTTCATCCATATAAAATGTATTGTTTTTAGTACACGTTTCTTTTGGAATGACGTATAGCCTAATGAAGGGGTAGCGGGGTCGAATACAAAGGGTTGTTTGCATCAAAGCCCGACATTGGGCTCCTGTCAATCAATATTGAATGAAGAACATAGTTAAAAGAAATTACCTGCAGGACTAGTAGTGACCATCTGTGTGGTACTTTGCTCTGTATATATTCCCTGTTTATATTTCAGCTTGATCGCTACCTCGTATGTCGTTTCTTCGGTTAGGTCAGTTAACCGAACAGCGAGACTCTCTGTTTTTTCGCTTTTCCATGTTCTATGACCCTCTTCACGGTACTCGATCATGTAACCAGTCACTGGACCAGTTCCCCTGTCCAATATCGGGTCCCATGCTAGCCAAGTGACTGTTATTCCAGATGAGGTCACATCTTGAAATTCCAACGGTTCGGGGTTTGCGAATGACGGTGGCGCTAATACGTGAAAGAGGAGTAATCGTCATTTAAAAAATGGAACAATTTTCCTTGTGGTAGTGAATGGATTACCTCATGCAGAATTTCATTAACGATATGTGAAAGAAAATCGAGAAGCAAGAAAAGACTGCAAAAATAGTTTTTCAAGAAATTTAGCTTGATACTAATAGATGCGGAATGTCTGAAATGCTCCTTTCGGATAAAATTGATAACGACAACGGCCCTCCGTGAAGTCCTAAATGTTATACAATTGTTTTGAAAATTCCAATAACTAAGTCAAATCATGCTCTTCTTCCCCCTTCATATACACAACAGAGATTCATTGAATGGCGTCCAACATCTCGTGTTGACAAATTTATGAAGCATTACATACATGTTATCTAAGGCCATACATGTCTTTCCGATTGAGTTTATCTTCGGTGTTGCATCTGAGGAACTGACCACATGATCTTTGCGATAAGCCTTAGATGTTTAAAGGGGCATTTCTCAAAAAATGAAAGAAATATGTCCTATCTTTGAAAATAAAATGTTAGTAAAAGCTATGATCATTGATGTTTTAACATACACATATATAATATTTCTCAAAAATATAATTTCCTCTACATTAAGTGCATTCTTATTAGTAAACGTTTCTTTTGGAATGACGTATAGGCTAATGAAGAGGTAGTGGGGTCGAATATAAATGGTTTTAGCTTTATTTACCGTTGTGACACCTTAGTACCGGTAAACACATAATGATTATTTAAAACTATTTCTCTTTGTGGTCAACTCATTACACGACTATCCACTAGGGCCAGTTGCCTAAAGAGTTTTATGCATACCTGATGTCCTACATTTTTGTTCATTACTTGGAGTCCCTTCTCCAAAGGGATGGTCCCTGCTAACACTGATCCGAAATTTGTAATTAACATTTTCTCTCAAACCGGTAAATTGATGAGAGAGTTGTCTTCCTTTTGGTATTTCGGTGAATTCTTCTTCTCCTGGTCCTTTTATGTGTATCCTATACTCAACAATGGGACCGTGACCAGGATCGACCGTCTCATCCCATGCTGGCCACGTGACGGTTACACCTGTTGACGTGACATCAGAAAACTCGAGTGGCTCCGACTGGTCATAAGATGGTGGCGCTGAAAAAAAGAACGTTTGCCTGTGATCGTTTCAGCCTTGTTTCGCTTATTAGAATTTCGTTTGATACTAGACATTGTTTATTTAATGCAAGATATTTGGAGAAATATTGCGTTAACAAACAATCAACACTTTACTGGGTACCGCTAGGTAAAAACCCACTGCTTGCCTTGTTCGGCAAGTTAATGCGTACATCATAAAAGCTGAAGAAGAAACACTGAGTCTAGGCTCATTTTGCAATGATAGTATCATGATCTTTAACGTTGCCAGATGAATTCGTGACACAATCTAAAAATCCATTACAGCATATTTATTTGATAAAGTTTTCCTTTGCCACCACCGGAATATTCTGGCCTTAGACAGTGAAGTAAGGTGCGTAGAATGGCATACGTATTTGCCGTCAAAAAATCGCAAAACCGTATACACGATTATTAATTAATTGTCAAGAATGTCACTAAGAATTTGAGTGGCTTTCTGTCGAGTTAATAATCAAAATAAAATAAGGATACTGCTTTTCAGATTTTCTCACTCTTATATATGTACAATGGCGGGGTACTGGCAGGTTGGGTCAATCGGGCACTGCCCGAGAGTCCAGACCTAAGCGACAGACTTTCTCCGTAGTTCCCTGATGGAATGCGATGTTTAGTAGCAGGTTTGTTCCAGTATTGTGGGCATATAATCCACTTGAGATTTAAGATCCACTGAAGATTTAAGAATTAGGCCGTACAATTTGTCTTCAAATATAACGTCACAATAATACATGATATATTAAAACCAAATCTACCATCTATCATCATTATATAAAGCACTTGTACGTACAGTCATGGGGTTGCAAAGGGGGTCTAATGATCTTCAAGGTTAAAGTTTGATGCGTAACTTCCCTTACTTTGGTAACAAGGTAAGCTAGTGTCAAGACAGAATGCTTCTTCGGTTGTCTCCGATGGACAAACGTTTTGCGATCTTTCTCCACCACATGGTGCTTCCTCTGGCATCCAGATACGACCGATGCCACGGTGCCCAAACTTGGAGCGAAAGTGTCCTCCTTTGAAGAAAGCTGTCGGCATCTTGAAGACGAAGACCCTTTGATTAGCCCAAGGAAGAGGACTGCCCTGATGGAGCTCTCCGTCACCAACTAAGGCTAGTCGCCCTCCGTAAAATGAATGCTGCATTGCACATGCTATCAAAGAGATAAAAAGGAGGAAACACATTTAATCACGATAATCATTGTTTGCCAAGTCTTCTACAACCACTAAACACCATACTAAACTGGGCAATAATTCCAGATATTTAGAAAGTGATTTTAATATGAAATCTCACAATCTGTATGTAATATGTACGTTGTGACTCTATGACGTCGAAATAACACCTTGAACACCTTACAGTCTTAAAACACCTTGCAGCTTTGCAGCCTTGCAGCCTTGCAGAAAGTATTCCATCTCGGATATTGACCTTCAACCACCCCCTCCCCTAGCATGGGTGAGGAAATATGTAACGTCCAATGATTGCAAGTCAACTTGTGATCATCAAAAAGTCATACACATCACAAGTAGTTACTATTTTTACAACTCACTCATGTTACGATACCCCATTATGCCGTACGATTATTTACGCCCGAATATCTATAGTACAGCATTCATGCAAAACTATTTTATGAAATTACTAGTAAAAAAAATCAAATTAACAACTCTATAATTAAAATAAATTTATAAACTTTAACACTGACAACGGAAAGGGGAAACAAAAGCAGCAATGAACGTTGTAAATAGTTGGAGAATATGAGGAACGGTTCTAACCTTGAAAGTATTCTTACCAAAGTCAGGAATAGTTTTTAAGAGCAACTTTTATAATAATTACTCAAGGAAAAGAATGTTACACGTTCAAAGCTATATCGCCGTAAAAACAAATTGCTAAAATTAGTCATATTTCCGCTGGACATGATTCATATATATGTAGGGTAATATTGCAAAGATCTGTTTAGACAATATCGAAAATGAAACTTAAAACATGTCGCCGAATTTAACGTCATATATAGTAATAGATAACTTTGTAGGCCTACCTACGCAGGCGTTTAAGCTGCTGTTTATGCTCTTCGTTTCGGAAACATCTACAACTTGTGGTGAGGTTATACTAGGTAGAAATAGAATTGTGGAGACGAACGGGTTGCAAATTTTTCTGGATCACACATAGTTTTGGCTGTGATTCAGAAATTTGTTACATTTTTCTGCGGAAATATACCCATCTTGTGGTGAGGGTACGCTATATAGAACTAATAGAGACAAGCGTATGTATTTTTGTTTTATGAATTACAAATATATCTAGTATCAGCGGGTTATAAAAACCAATATCTGAATATTGAACAACATCAAATCGACGTTAAGCCTAAATAGATCGTGTTTTTAGTTCCGCATTTGAGTTTTTGCAAATCGTGGCATCGATAATTTTTATGATCAAATTTTAGGTTTTATTTTTGACTTGCGACTTGCAAAACATGTTCGTTGTTATCAGTGTCGTACCGTAGGCTATATAGGTCTATGTTGTTACATGCATAGGTCTTACGGCTATGGCTGTACCTTAGTTTGCATGTTTTTCGTTTTGGAAGCGATGTATAATGACAGTTAATGCAATAAATTATCGTCAACCCCCAGTTTATTTATTAAAATTTATATTCTGTTGGCAACTAGCCTCAGACGTGGCAATAGCTAAAGGCGTTCCCAATGATATCGTCATCCATTATCAACGTTAGAAAAAGCAGCCTGGCTAGTATAATTTTCCGTGACCCGTAGGTCCATTTCATTCCAAGTGACTAGATAACCTGCACTTAATATAAACCTACGTTGTGTTCACTTGATGCAATTCTCTTTTGAAAAGTCCATAGGACATGATAAAATATACCTTGATAGCCAGGTTTATGAGCCTATCATAGCATTGGCATATACGGTCGGTAAGTGAGATTTAAGGGGCTACGAAAGAGAACATGTTCCAATTTGGTTTAAAAACTTGTTGTCTTTGAAGGATATGCTGACCAAATGTGTTCCACGTACGATTATGATTAAGTTACCGCAAGCGTTCTAATGCGAGATGAGACTAAGTTTAACTTATTTATCCTTCCTCGTTACATTGTTTAATAATGATTACACAGTGCTGTACAACACTCCGATACACCATCACTTTAAACATTAGTAGGGTAGGCTAGTCTCTACCGTCAGTACCCTAGCCCACTATAACATTACTGGACATACAGGTTACAAGTCTGGGTGGATTTTGTAGATTCTCTGTTATTTACAATCGAGAGACACTTTGAATGGTACTGTTAGCTTATGGAATAATATGTTGTTAATTGTTTAGTTAAATTATTAAAAAGCGAGTACATTGATATGATTAAGAATTGAATTCACACCATGCTGGAGTCGCATGATGAAGATGTAATGCCATATGATAGCTGGAAGTCGGTGGGTTCAACTCATTGAAGCGATGCCCAGAGTAATTCAAATGTTGAAATCACTGGTGGGAAAAGGCAGATTGCTCCCTCTGCCGAGAATATCCGTTTGACCGGATTGTGTGAATCTGTAAGATTACGAAACCTAGCTTAGTAATATTGCCAGAAACACCCAATTCCATGTTAGTCTACTCAACTTATTCTCAAATCTCTGGGTAGTAAGTAAAGGAACTACTACAGTATAGTTTCGAAGTATAGTTTTGTATTTCAGAATATATCACCTAACCGAAAAAAAGAAATATAACATGCACATTGGTGTACCTTTAAGTCACTTAGGTGGGGGAGGGGGGCAGATTATATAAAGTATCTAATACCAAATTCGAATTGCACGCCAAGTTATACGGTTAAGAACAAAATTTCTGTTTTTATGTAAAGTGAAAGTGCTTACATTTTCCCCCTTGATATCACATTCTAGTAGGCCTTCTAATGTTATTCAGGGTAAAGGCTATACGATGTGTCATCTTCCGTTTCTTTATTTCTGGCAAAACGGCTGCAGATGTTCAACCTACGCACTAGTTCACTTACTTAGAAAACTTGATTTATATGATGATGATCGAATTGAATAGAAGATGAATGAGGACAAATCATATCATTAATTATTGGAAACGTTAAGGTGCTGTCAAAATTGTTAAAATATCTTTGTTTGTAAATATAGCTAATATATTAATAAGTTGCAACAAACTCCTAATTGAATCTAATAAGTGAGCAATTTAACATTTTGCTGCAAAATGACAGAATGATTATTTATCAAATGTCATCAAATTTAAAAATTCACAGCAAAATGATAATTTCAGAGCTGATCACTTCATATATTTAAAAATAATAATCAACGTTTTACAGCAAAATGGTGAATTGCGATCACATCAGAATGCCATCATATCAACATTTTAGAGCAAAACAAAGTTTGTCACAATATATATGCTGGACCCATAGCAAAAACTCGTCACCTGCTTTTTCTTTTGTCTATCAAAATTACTCTTTGTCCAGAAATGATGAAACTATAGGCACAAAGTTTCCAAACGTTCCAGAAATTGAAAGCAGTACATTCGATTTGTGGAACTAAATCTTTTTTATATTAGACTAAGAGGTTAATAACCTTTAAATAACTGAATATAAACAATTAAATGGTTAAAACCGTATATGGTTCTTAAATTGACAGGTTGGTTTTCCAATATTACGTTGATATGATACCTTGGTTAGACGGTTTTCTTTAATTATTGGTTGAATTTAACTTTAAAATTAAACTACATGTAAGTATTTTATCTATTTTATTCTTATTATTATGTAACGTTTTAATTTGAACATATTTGTAGTAAACGAAGTTGTAGTGAAGGTACATCAGTATGGAAACGAGGAAAGAAGACTTCTCATTGGTATAATTATTAAAATATCTCTTTCGATGTCCGGCCTATATATATGGCTGGAAGTATTTTCACTGTTCTTGATTTTCCAACTCACTCCGATTTCAATAATCTATGTATTCATTTGCCTTTGTGGTTTACCTCAATTTCATTAACTAAGTATTCAAAGTTTCTCTTTCGAGATCCAGCATTAGGAATCACAAATGGTTTCGAGTTGGTTAGCATCAAGTCTGATCTCTAGAGTAAGGCAAATATGTCGCCAAAACAGAACTAGTATTGTTCGACACAGGTGACAAACGCCTACAGTGTAATTACGACCTTCCTTAACGGTTTCGAACCTCTGGACATACAATCAGCGTCCATAGCCTAGTGGTTAGGGTGTCCGCATATAAAGCGGGAGGCCCGGGTCCGATTCCCGGTGGAGGCTGGAAGTTTTTTCACTGTTCTGGATTTCCAATTCACTAAATTTTCAATTATATATATTTATATTTACATATTTACATATATATATATTTAAATATATATGCTAGAATGTAACTATGCTAGAATACAAGTGCAAGTACGTATACTCACTCACTCAGAAACATCGGTATTCGATACGACTAACCTTCTTTCATCGAAAGTTTTTTTTCTTCTGTTTTTCTTTGTTTTTTCTCTAAAATAGCCAAAAATTCAATATTCACCTCGAAGCACGCACAAATTTTGAAAATATTGGGTCTGTGATCCTGCAAAAATCTAGAGAAACCAAATAAAGTATATCGAAAACGAAAAGTTTGTGACTTTGTGACTTTCTTGTTTGAATCCCGCGGTACTGGAGTCTGGAATGTGGTCTCGCTGTTGGATATTTTTGTACTTATTGTATAGTTTCTGTTTGTCTATTGTACTGTAGGACTCAGAAATGTACTTAGAATTTAGGTCACAAGAAGAAAACTAGAATTGCTCGATATATACTGCGATGATTGATACGTGGAATTGCTGCAAGTACCGTTTATTGGTTTAGAACGACCACCATTTCTATTCGAAGTTCGTTAGAGACTCCTTGTAAATAGAGCGGGAATACCGTAGGTTCGAATCAAATTCCACGACTGGAAGATGTTCACTGTTCTGGAGTTAACAAACCATTGCTGTTTTTCAATGTCTTCATACATAAATTACTAAAGAAATTTAAACACTGGCGTGTTAACCTCTTTTAAACGCCTTTGAAAAATCCAATAATACATATATATCACTTTTAAGCTGATATATAGTGTTCAACAACGGTGCTTTTCTTCAACATAATTTAAATGCGATTTTAAAAGAACTCACAGTTTGCTTTCTTCAGCTTCAGACGTAAGTAATAATATTGTTTCGTTGAAGTTTTTTATCTCTGTGCGGGTGCGCGCGCGCGTGTGTGTTTCCATATTTTTCTTTCCGTGTCAACCTGTTTTCACTTCCAACACTGTCGTTTTCAATCTTCTTTGAATGTTTCACATTAGTTTAGTCTGGACAGTATCACCAGTTTCAGTTATAGATAGGTACCTTTGTAATCAACCATTGTGCAAACGTCATACGAGAAAGTAAGTTTACTTGAGAATATGTAGGAGTAAATTTATTTTAGCAACTTGCCCACACGCGTAGAATTTCTTTAAACAGCGTTTTGTTTTTGATGACCTATTTCCGATAATTTGACAAAAGAAAGTTACTAAAATACCTTTTCAATAAATCACACGAGTAGTTTATTTTTCCACATAACATTAACATTTGTTTGTTATAAAAGCAGTGCGGACAATCTGGAAGTGTTCCAAGTTGTTAGACTTCTTTAATGTATTTGGAGTGAAATTATCCTGTAAAAGGGGATAAAGATTATTTGTATGGGATTCGATTATCAAAGTTTTAATGATACTTTGATAAGGAAAGTCTCCTAACATAAAACCTGAGCACGAAACACAAACTGTATCAATGACACTTTTTTGGTAGAAAATCCACCCAAAGTCTTATTTTCGGCACGAAAAGAAAAACGACTTAACTGATCCTGCACTCTCAA
Organism: Apostichopus californicus; assembly: GCA_020650975.1. Classification (NCBI taxonomy): domain Eukaryota; kingdom Metazoa; phylum Echinodermata; class Holothuroidea; order Aspidochirotida; family Stichopodidae; genus Apostichopus; species Apostichopus californicus. Next base: position 16,775 of record JAIPMN010020229.1, read on the forward strand.
CCCCAGTACCCTGTCTATACATATATATGATTTACTAACATTATAACGCAGAGAGTTACCTTTCAAAAACAAGAAAAAAGCTTTGCGCCTTGTATAAGTACTTATATGATTTATAAGATACAACTTACCTCCGTTGTTTGAAAGCAAGCAGCAATTTGTCAGGAGACAAAACGACGACAGAAGAAGAACTTGAATCAGATCATATCCTTCCATTGTATGGAAGGTCTGGATTGTTCTGTGAAGGTTTCTCTTTCGAAAGTGAATGAGGGTCAAAAAACGCAAAGGGCCTTGATATTTAACTTGACCGTAATGACTTTGCTGAAATCGGTTAGCAATATAGTCATGACCGTGTGGAACGTGATGTGATATGTTTATTCATCCCAGGTACTCACTCAACAAAAAGAAGGCGAAATAGACGAGAGAAAATAAATAATAAATCGAAAGATGGAAGACGTTACAAATTCAGACATGATTGAAGACGTCAGTAGCAAGAAAAAGGAAGGCAATCTGTTTGGTAATATGTAATTTCCTTATTATATTTACGTTAAAACGGTAAAAAAAATTATGTATATGAAAAGTGGACATAAAAATACTGCTTCGGTAATCAAACGTCATCAATATTTCGCAAACATGTTAACCTGACTCTTTATGTTTTATTTCCAGGGAAAGAATGATATCATTTCCCGATCATTATTTTACAAATTTACAGTATTATTATTTATGGATAAGTAAAACAAAGTATTAATTTTTTTTTGTCAGTAGCAGCTTTTACCTCAAGCGAAAAGCCTTCACCTCTTGTTAGGGCGTTGAGACGCTTTCGCCTTTGGGTAGTACTACCAGTAAATACGTTGATTTGATGAGTCCTTCGAAACACATAGTAAAATTGAAGGATCTCACCATGGCGTTCCGCGCACGTGGGATAAATTCCAGGGAAATACCACAGCACGCTCTGGCCGATTCTCCATAGTCCTTATGTTAATTGGTCGACCGTAAAATAAGGGAGAATTCATGATATATATGATAATTTTTGAAAACTTTAGATATGGAGATGAGCAAGCCTGAACTAACACAAATATGGTTTTCTATAAATTAGACCTTGTTACCTGTTGCCTGTTGGGGCCATTTTCTATCGCTATTACCACTCTATACTACTCTATATCAACAGTTCTTAATTTCTGACACTGCTTACACTGTCAATGTGGGTGATTTGATGACTGACATACACGTACAGTATGTACACTATTATCCCAACTGGTTCAGAAATAGGAGAGTTTTCTACTATTCTTTGAGAAGAAGAACCTTAAGTTCATGATCCTAATAAGAAATCATTTATGAAGATATCGTATCAAATGCAGTTAACCTGACGTTGTAAAGGAAATCCGGTATGTAGGGGTGAAAACTCACACATGTCCTACTGAATAGTATTTTAGCCTCGGGTTTTGCTCGACGAAGAAAAACTCGTCCTGCATGATGCTAGTGACTGCGACCCTGCTGCAGGCTTAACCTTGATATATATGGTCGCATCAATGGATATTCATACATATATGAAAATATAATATCTGTTGAAATTTGGATACAAATATAT
>JAIPMN010020232.1:0-10989 GCA_020650975.1 Apostichopus californicus
GACATAATGCTTATATGTAGTCTGAGTGTGCTATGGTGGTATGGCCTCCACCACTGTAATGGCTACTACAACTATGAAACAACTGAAGGGAAGGTCAGTTATAGAGAGATATATTGCTTATATGTAGTCTGAGTGTGCTATGGTGGTATGGCCTCCACCACTGTTATGGCCACTACAACTATGAAGCAACTGAAGGGAAGGTCAGTTGTAGAGAGACATATTGCTTATATGTAGTCTGAGTGTGCTATGGTGGTATGGCCTCCACCACTGTAATGGCCACTACAACTATGAAACAGGTCAGTTGTAGAGAGACATAATGCTTATATGTAGTCTGAGTGTGCTATGGTGGTATGGCCTCCACCACTGTAATGGCTACTACAACTATGAAACAACTGAAGGGAAGGTCAGTTATAGAGAGACATTGCTTATATGTAGTCTGAGTGTGCTATGGTGGTATGGCCCCCACCACTGTAATGGCCACTACAACTATGAAACAACTGAAGGGAAGGTCAGTTATAGAGAGACATATTGCTTATATGTAGTCTGAGTGTGCTATGGTGGTATGGCCCCCACCACTGTAATGGCCACTACAACTATGAACCAACTGAAGGGAAGGTCAGTTCCAGAAAGACATATTGCTTATATGTAGTCTAGGTGAGATTGAGTTGGGGGATATGGTCAGTTCTAATGGATTTTTTTTTTTTTAATTTAATGACATCATACCAGAGTGGTATAGTCCACACTGCTGTAATGGCTACATATTGTTAGGAAGTTCAGGTATTAGAAGAATGTTGGATAACATGTTACAAGATTTTACCATGGTGGTATGGTGAATATTGGTAACATGTAACAAGGTTGTACCATGGTGGTATGGTGAATATTGGTAACATGTTACAAGATTGTACCATTGGTAGTATGGTGAATATTGGTAACATGTTATCAGATTGTACCATGGTGATATTGTGAATATTGGTAACATGTAACAAGATTATACCATGGTGTTATGGTGAATATTGGTAACATGTTACAAGATTGTTCAATGGTGGTATGGTGAATATTGGTAACATGTTATGGGTGGGTATGGTCTCATATGTTAACATTTACAAACCAATACTGTGATAAGTTCTCATGGTGACTTGCAAAGAAATTGGATTATGATTACTTAATTTTAAAGTTGTATTCACTGCATCTGTTTGTTCTTTGCATGATTAGGACCTGGGACAATTCGCTATTAGAGGACGCTTGTAATACCCTGGCAGAAGATTTGCTGGTACCCCCTGGTGCTCCAGGAGGAAGGGAAGCCTATCGTCAGTCCCTTTCCCTGAGCTTCTTTTTCAAGTTTTATCTATTTGTGCTTAAAGCACTCAAAGAGACTCAGGTATGTTATCTCACACATTCATTAATTAAGGCCCCAAGTATGTACTCTGATTGAGGTACATACTCAATCAGTAGCTCATACTTAAAATTATTCTGAAATTCATGTAAGTTACTCATTACTTGTTTGGTTTTGAGTTTGTTTGAAGGTAATTTCATGATTTGATGCTTTCTCTGTCAACAGCTCTGTATTTCTGTTCCACCAATACCAGATATATTTCAGAGTGCTCTGCCAAGCAGTGACAAGAGGGAATTTCAAAGCACACAGCTCTTTGAGGTATGCCTTTAGTCGTTTAGTCTTTATTACATTGTCTGTCGGGGTAGCTGCTCTTTTTTCAAGCGTTACATTGATCATTTTCAAACTGATGCTAGAATTAATTTCACTTTTCATTTCATTGAGTTTAACATCAATTTTGTGAATTGCATTGCTATTTGTTGGTTCACTTGTCTTTTGTTGTCAATTCTTTTCTACCTGTTCTTGTTCTATGAACAGAGGGCCTTTGAGCAATATAGACCCTTTTAAGTCTGTCCAGTTTTGTAAATTGATCCTTCCATGCTCACTTTCAACCAGACAAGAGACTTAATGTAATGAACATTAACTGCACTGTTTAGATGTATCTCCACTCAGTAATTACTTTCAGTTGATTCCTCCATACTACCACGAGATACGGTGCCACTGGAATGTATAGTCAGTGACTTAGCTGCTCCCTTCTTCACTAAACTCAGTGACATGACATGTAGCATTCCTTCAGGGGAATCTTCCTTTATAAAACATGCAACAATTCCTGTTACTCTACTTATTGCATGTTTCAATTTTGTTGCATTTAGGAGGTCCCTTCATCACAACCAGAAGTTGATTCTGTTGGCAGACCTGTCATGCATGTCACTTCTTTCCAGCAATCCACAGGAGAAGCCATCTTTTTGGACGATATTCCAAAGTATCAGAGTAAGAGACTTTGCTGTGGCAGACTTTTGTGATTCTTTCTAGATGATGGGTGCTTTTCATTATAGTATAACATAATCGACAGGCGCAAATTGAAACGTTCCCATTAGTGCTGATGTTTTGTTTTAAAGCTTGGGCTCCTGGTTCAACAGAAGGGTCCATGTATGACCATACCCTATTAGTATGTACAGGTCTTTAGTCCAGTCAGGGTGGCCATATTCTTCACCACTGGTCCATATCAAAGCTTTTTCAGTTGCTGGATTTCCTGTACAATGCCTACAGTATGAAAGATTAAAGGAGTGAAACGTAGCCTTCTTCTTAATTGTTTCAACTTCTCTTCTAGAGAATGTTACCAAATGAAAACATATGAATGTTTGCTGTTCTGGCCAGTCATATTCTTGTTTTGTCCTTGCTTTATTCCTTCCTTTATTTTGAAGTAGATGATGTGGTCCAAATTTTTTGGTGAAAATCTCATGTGAAATAATATTGGAAATAGTATTTTATGGATTTATTGTCACAATAAAAATTTTTGGGGGAAATATTGGTTCAAGTTAAAACCGGAAGACTATTTTAGTGAAACATCATACATTATTTTGACAATCTTAAGAATTGCCATCAATTCTATCATCCAGTTGTGTCTCTTTCATTCCTTAGATGAACTGTTCATGGCGTTCGTATTCAGTAAGAAAGCTCATGCCCGTATCATGTAAGTATTGATAAACACAGACAATAGGTGAATGCATTGAGTAGTTTATGTGCTCAAGTGTTGTTTTATTTTATTCTTAATGTAACAAGCAACTAAGTGGATGAGTTTTATCCAATCATTCTTGAATTGCTGGCAGTGAAAAACAAGGTACTGTAGCCCTATGATGAGTGCACTTTGAAATGACCGACGTAGCTGGGAAATTAAATCAGAAATCCTTGCCCACTGCTGTACTCTTTTCCCTTTTTCTCATCTTAGGTCTGTAGAATTTTCCGAGGCTCTTGCACTGACAGGAGTTCAGGATGTGATCACTCACAAAGATGTTCCTGGAATGAACAAAGTTAATTTCATCCCTGAGGATCTGTTTGCTGTTAATGAGGTATTCATATCAGTGCTTAAGATTAATCCTTGCATCAAGTATGTGATCCTTTGGGTAGTCTTAGGATTTAACATGGAACCGTATGTTTTACAGTGATTTTATTAATATAGTTATGCAAAGTAATACAAAGCAAAGCCTACTGGGACATTTCTTATTTGTTATTCACAACGAATTTAAAATGTGATGTAAGTTTGCAAAACTAGGACAAGATCATGACTACTCAGCTGCCTTGTAGTATGAGTACAAGAACATGACTTTTGTTTTAACTAGGTACATACTAGGTACGAGGTACATGTACAGAGTATAAGTGCAAACCCATGTGTAGAAGTATGAGTACTATAGGTCTGCTCCCCATTAAATTTCATGTCATATCTTCTCCACTGTGTATAGTGTAAAAAACGAAGAAATATCGCAAAATTCTTTGATAAGATCATGAAACTGTTTGAAGTCCCTCAGTGGCTATATGCACATGGGATTGGATCCATTCCATTTATATATATATATTGCACTGTAAATAGGCACCTACCTAGCTGGTGCTGTTATTGCTGTTATATATATTAAATTTAGTCTATGCAAATTGCCCAGATTTTCATTCAGATTTTATCAAAACTATATGAAGTGTGATGTACATGTAGGTTACATATTACAAAAGTATTAGATATTTAATAGTTAGATGGGGAAATACTTTAATGTGTCAAAGTTACATTTTCAAAGTCTTAGGTGTTCTACCATGCTATTGTTTATGCTATAAGTGTACTAATTAGCATACTAATTCACATATAACTGATTACTTAACACTCAGGCTACATCTCTTCTTCGTAATATGCAGGTCACCTGTGTTGGTCAGATCATAGCAGCTGTGATAGCAGACAGTAAGGCCATTGCCAGAAGAGCTGCAAAATTGGTGAGAGTGTCCTATGAAGAGTTAGATGCCATTATAACATTGGAGGTAACTGATTTTTATTGTTTTGACAATGTATAGCATAAAACAGGATGCATGCACATGCAATTTGGGAAAAAGAGTCTTCTTCAGTATCCACAAGTATCCACAAGGGTTGCAGGAGTGTTCTTGCAGAGAGGCAATGACTAACACTACAGAAACCACACAGACAAAAGTATAAATGAAAAACCAATCTTCAAATGATAGCACAATATACTACATATGATATATCATGATACACAGTAAGGGATATACAGTGTGGCATTGCAATCATAAAACTCTAACATGATGAAACCTTCTCACAAGAGACCTACATGCTCACATACTAAATATATAGCAATGAGCACTAAGTGATCATGTAATACTTATATTTGTCAACTACAGTAAGTGTGTAACAGTGAATAATTCAACTTACAATACGTTAAATATATCACACCAAAACCCAAGCATTAGATATATCTCATGTCAAACTGATGCATATGCTTTGATAAACCTTGTGTAAAGTTTTGTAGGCCAGTATCATCTCTTTTAAACTTAGAGATTTGCTTGGGTTTTCAGAATTGTGCAATAATTGACTAATCGGTGTGCAGCAGGTTAAACTATTGATTAACAAACAGTTTGTCATGCTGTGCTCATTATTTGAGAAAGTGCTCAGATGTTGAGATACCCTCGAGTACCTCCAGTTTGTACTCTTTCAACACAGACTTCGGCTTTAAAAGTGATTGTCACTGTTTCTGCATTTGATCCTGTCAACAGATGGGAAAATGGGAAAAATGATAAAAGTAAATGTTTAGTCCTTTGCCAATATTACAGGATGCCTTTGAAAAGAAGAGCTTCATGGGGTCACCAAAGAGCATTGTTGTGGGTGATGTCGATGCTGCCTTTACACAATCTGATCATGTGATCCAGGGAGAGGTGAGAGTTGGGGCTCAGGAACACTTTTATATGGAGACCCAGGGGGCCATTGCTGTCCCTAAGAATGAAGGTGGTGAGATGGAGATCATATCCTCAGATCAAAACCTCTCTGGCACTCAGGTATGACTAAGAGTAATTTCTTGTTGACCACATCTCTTAATAACAACATGAATGTACTAAATAAGCTATTATGCCAGTAGAGTTGAAATATCTAATATTGTTAGTAAGTAAATCAAATGTCAGCTAGCTGTATTACTGTATGAGAAGAGTATAATTTGAAGTTAGCCAACACATGAGGCAGTGTAATTATTAATTTGTAAGAGTAAGAGATGCTGCTATTTATGACAGTAGACTACTAAATCAGCTGGCATACTGAAAAACATGCTGTATCCCCATTTCTGTGCTCCCTGATCGAAGTTTAGGGCACTCTGTCACAGTTGTTGCTGCCTCCATATGCAAAATACTTTTTTTGTGTTAATTCACATGACATGCGGTCTACACTAACTTCGCAAACTTTGGTAATATCATTTTGTAGTGTATGAGGCAGTTACAAAATATTCACATTAAATGTGAGTATGTGTGCTTGTCAAATCCACAACATATCAGTATGAGTCCAAGTCTGAGTTGAGAGAGACAATCACATCCAATTTCAAGTCACGTCACCAAAGACCAACATAAACTATAGATGCTGTTAGTTGCAGTATTGTAGTACTTATAACATAAAAGGTACCTTAATAAATTCACAACAGTACTATACTCACATGTCTGGATTAGTGAACAATTAGAAGTGAAGGCCTACTATAAAGATGTATAGGGTGCATGTGCACATTTTTACTGGATTGAAGCTTCATGCATAATATAAAGTAAACCAAACGTATAAGCTTCATGCATAATATAAAGTAAACCAAACGTATGCAAATGAAACACTATTCTCATGTAAGATTCAGTATTAAAGCAAATTTATATCATAGGCAACACTAAACAATGCAGACAAATACAGAGATTAACATAGAATTATTTCAAGTTTTACATTGGAACAGCCTTGTCTTATAAAAAAGTAGATGTGGCCCAAATTGAGAAGTGGCATTTGCTAAATGGAAAGGATGACACAGCTTTTATGAAGTACCGTATGACAACACGTACTTTTCATCACAGGCAAAACTTACATTAATATATGATCAGCTGAAAAAGTGTGGACTAGTCAACTATCATGTGTCCAGATTTGTGTTAATGCTATAGGCTAGGCATGTGCTATGATGTTGTAAGGTCAAATTTATAATACAGTTATTTTTTGCTTTAGATTGCCTTTCTATGTACGACAAGTTTATTACCAAATTATGAGTGCTGTCTTTGAAAACTCTAGGCTTCGAGTTCTGGAATCAAGACCAAGTTATTTGTGTTTGAGACCAGTAGATTGTAAGAATGATGTTGTGTACTACAAACTGGCATGAACTGCTTTGCTTCTCAGATAAATATTGCTGGAGTGCTTGGTGTGAAGAGACACAAAATAATTTGTCGCTGTAAGAGGCTGGGAGGAGGGTTTGGTGGGAAGGAAACCAAAGCTGGAATGTTTGCATCAGCAGTAGCTGTAGCAGCAAAGAAGTAAGTCCACATCTACTATTGATCAACAATAAATCATGATAGATTATTGTCATTGTCCACATACCTGCTGCTACTGCTTCCTGCTACTTCCTTATGCAATCATTTCACTTAACCATTTCATTACATCCAGGGCCCAGGACTAACCTTTCATTCTCACCTCATGTATTAACAATTCAACCATTCCAATCCATCCTGTTTGCCTTGGAATTTATTTTGTTTACTGCTGGGCAGTCAGGCTGCAGTGTGTTATTTGTCTTTTGGGGTGGGAATAATTTTAAGTTTAAGTTTTACCATGACAGCTGTCCTGGCTGCCAACATGTGAGGGTTGGATTTTTAAGTAATTTGTCTAGGTTTTCTTGCTTCTCGTATGTCTTTCTTAGTGTTGAATTAGGTTTGCCTGCAAGTGCAGTAGTTTATTTACTTTATTGAATTAAACTTGATTATATTAATTGAGAAAGACTCACATTTCTTTAATATGCCTCCTTTTGGAATCCATGGCGGGTGGGGCATCATAACAGTATTCCTTAACCTTTAATTGCAGTATTGTCTTGTGTTGGTCACCTGATAGTTTTATTATGATGCTATTTAATAATGTTTTCTTTTTTCATTTTAAGAGTTAAAAGACCAGTAAGATATACACTGGACCGAGATGAAGATATGAAGTGCTCAGGGACACGTAGTGCATTTATTGGAAAGTACAAAGTAGGCTGTACAAAAGAAGGAAGAATTCTTGGTTTGGATCTCACCCTGGCTGTCAACTCTGGTAATACGATTGATCTCTCCGCTTCTGTAAGTATTTGACTAATATCTTCCAGGAGAGTGGTGTTTTTCATCGCTGTGGTATTTCTGGGGTGTAGGATATGCATGCCTGCAACATAACAGAGGGTAGAGCTTATATGGTGTCATGAAAAGTCATCATTGCAAGCATTAATTAAAGTTAAATTCTCTGACCGTTAAAATATGGGGATAAAATTGCCCCCTCACACAAAGACTGATGCCTGATTGTCATTATGTGGATTAAAATATATTTTTTATTGTGGGCATGTTGTTTTTCTTGCAGGTTTGTGATTATGCAATGATGGCCTTGGACAATGCATACAAGATTCCTAATGTCCGTGCTTTTGGTTACGTCTGCAAAACCAATATCCCATCATGCACTGCAATGCGTGGTTTTGGTGTACCACAGGGTCTATTCATCACAGAGACATGGCTGTCAGATATAGCTACAACCTGCAACATAACTCAGAGAAAGGTATGTTCTCATCTTAGTGCTAAATTAGTGATTTAACATTTACAACTCATCAGTTGCAGGTCCTATGTAGTACGGTTTGCTGGAAGTATAGTTTCTAATTTAACAATATAAAATTAAAAGTAAAACCTCTTGAACTATCTTCTCAAAATTTATTCATCACATTCCCCCCAATTGAATATCAATTATGTGACTCAAAATGACAGTACACTCTACCGAGAAATTTAACAAACTTGATTACACATTAGGCAGAGGGTAGCCTCATAACAAGTTCTATCAATACATATGCTATTGCTTAATGTTACAAATGAACATGTACCTGAAGTTTTGTCTCAAACATTTTCAATTGTATATTATAACAAAGTAAGATGGATGATGAAATCATTTCTAAATTATAATTTTAATTTGAAAAAGCAGATAAGTTATAAGACAGAACAGCAGTCAAACCAGTCACCTCAGGATTTCAAGTCCTGTGTGCGACTTTTACCATGTAGGTGTAAATATCTTAGTAACCATGCATCCACTTGCTTGGGAGGGGGGGGGGATGGGGTGGTGCCATTCAGTAGCCATTGGATACCATGAAGCCAGAGTTCACACCTCAGATGTTATACTTTGTAACCTAGGAAACAGCAGGGAAGGGATTGTAAGAGTAGTTTAGATTTCTGGTTTATATCTAGAAGAATTTAAAGTGAAAGTCTGACAAGCACCAATTTAAGTGCTTGGATTTATAATTATAACCGTTCTTTACTGGTCTATTACATAAAGCAGTCGTTGAGAGCTCTGTCCATTGTACATTCTGGTTGTCACTTTTTACCAGTGTATGATATATCAATATCTTTCCTAATTCTGGTCAAGGTTTCTTTTGGTCTATAAATACTTTGTGCTTTAACAACCAAAACGTCTTTTTACTCTGCGTCATTTATCATCATTGCCCTTTTTTAGTTCATTCTTTCCTTTATCATACAATTGACTTAATAGCTATGTCTTTTTGTTTTGATGCATTGTGAATTAGGTACGAGAAATCAACTTTCTGCAACCTCCAAGAGATAAGAGTTTGATGAACCAGTGTTTGAAGGATTGGAATATTCCACGTTGCTGGGATCTTTGTTTGCAGAAAAGTTGCTATAATACCAGGAGACATCAAGTGGACAAATTCAACAAGTTAGTACCACAATCTAGATTATATCAAAAGATTATGTAGCATTCATTAAAAATTGACTGTTATGTTATTCAATCATAAGTTGTTTTGTAGTATTTATTTCTTGAACAAAAGGACCAGTTAACACCCCTCGCATGATAAATTACACATCACAAGTTAGTGTTGCATTTACTCTTGGTCATAATTCCCAAGAAAGAAAAGCAGTGTAAGTACAACTTCATTGTAGCTAATATAAACCAGTTGCTCAAATAGGAAGCTGCCTCATTGGATGTTACAGAAGATCAAATGCTAATTTGAAAGTGATGACCCTCCATGACATTTGAAGTTGCTGCAGTAGGTCTATAGGTTGGGCAGATCTTAAAGGTGCAAGAAATGTTGCTGCTATATATGTTGATGGGTGCATGTGTGGTTTTGTTGTTCATGTGATGCCTTGGCTTGTAAACAGAGAATTTCAGAAAGGACAGTTGCCAAAGGCAAAAGGAATATATGTGATAGTGTGCGGGTGTGCACTTGTTCTGTATTCTGACTGAAGTCGTCAACAAACAAATTCAAAGTCCTCATACGTCATTCAAAAACAATGTCCACATCCGCAGGAGAATGCTATTGTTAAGGGGTATTGTTAAGGTTAAGGTACATGGATTTGAACAATGGAAAAAACAATGGGATCCTGTCTGAATGTAAACACACCTGTATATGTGTGTGCACATGTTTTATATTTTGACCGAGGACTTAAACAAAAGAATTCCAGGTCCTCGGAAGTGATTTTTAAAGAATCACCACGTCCTCGAAAGAATTCTATTGTTATGGGGCATTGTTAGGTTTAGGGTACGTGGATTTAAACAATGGAAAAAACAATGGGGTCCTCGGTCTGAATGTAAAACACACCTGGGTGTGTGTCTGCATGTGTTGCTGGCCGCTATTGTTCTTTTTATATAGGTCATAGGTTATTGTGAAAGGAGGCATGTTAACCTCTGATGACCATTAAGAAATGAAATTATTATTTCTGTGAGAGGAACCTTTTAACTTTTTCATGATTTCAAGAAGAATATAGTTTTCTCCCAGTTAAACCTTGTTTGAGGCTTGCAGAGGTACATACTTCACTTGCCTTCAGTTGCTAGCTGAGTACAGCTTCTTTTATACTGCATTGCATTGTATGAGTTAAGGCTTTGTGGGTTTTTATTTTCTAGGGAAAATCGATGGAAGAAGAGAGGTTTGGCCATCACACCATCGAAGCATGGAGTTGGTATGCATCCAAAGTATCAGAACCAGGTAATGTATCTTGTGGCACAATTGTTATCAGTGGTAGTAGGGATGTAGGCATTCTATGAATGTCATATACTTGGTATGTAGATTCACTTTATTGCAAAAACATTACAGTTTCTGGTATTGTTTAATAAAGATCTTTCACAGCAGGTTGTGTTTAAAGTTCGTAAGCAAGGTGTCCAAGGCTAATTTAATACTAGTATATATCATTAGTGCCTTGATACTTTTACTGATTCCTTTTTCTCTTGTAATGCCTTCTTTTTTGTGTTTTTCAGAGTAAAATTCTGTACTTCGTTTCAAGTGTAGTTGTTTGCATACTGACGCTTTATTCATCGTTCTCTCAATAGGCCGGTGCGTTGGTTCACATTTACTCTGATGGCTCCATCCTCATCTCTCATGGAGGAGTTGAGATGGGTCAGGGACTACACACCAAGATGATCCAAGTTGCCAGCCAGACCCTGA